>CAJUYH010000723.1:0-58749 GCA_910591685.1 Galerucella tenella
TCAATACATTCGTCGATAGTGACTGTTATGTATTGAATGTGCAGTCAGATGATGAAATAGAAAAATGGAAAGAAAAACATAAAAAAAATTGGTCTGACTGATGCGGTGGGTGAGAATATATAGACCATTGTGGTTGGAGGAAGAAGAACAGTGGGAGACGAGAGTTATTGAGATAATCGATTATCAAGGACAAGAAACCGCAACGACTTTTCAAATGTATTAGAAATAAAATATCATCTATTATTGAGTAAAGGCAGTATTGGCAAATTTATTATTACTGCTACTTCTTGTGAAGGTGAGATACGCGTAAATATTATCATTTTCATTACCAAATTCATTTTTTTCTTAGATTTTTAAATAACAAAATGATATTTCTTTAAATAAAAAAGTTTATGTGTAATTGTGACGTCACCCATGTATAAAACATAGGAGGTATCCCTACTACGTTTTCTGATGATACGCTTCCCAACAATTTTAATTCACAGGTTTCTCACGAATAACCAATGTACCATGAGCTGTGCATAGAATATTTTCTTGGTCACCCAAGTCGGTGTAATGGCCGCTACGTTATTCAATAGACAAGTGACTATTAAGTCAAAAATAGTAACGCCATATATATACGCATGTAGCATTGAGGGATGCTTTGTGGGAGATTGTACTGAAGAAAAATAGAGTTACGGGTTAGTTGTGCACACGCCCCGAGGGACTTCCGGGTGTACATTCGTCTATAACGGTTCCAACACTACGATGCAGTGCAATTGGCCTTTCTCCATCTGCTATTCCTCCAACAATCTACAGATATTTATTAAGGTGAACCCGAAATTAGTTACGTTCCCGTTAATGGAAAATTGCTGAGTTTATATAGTCAAAAAAAGCCTTTATTAACTTTGTTCTTAGTTCGATTTAAATTTGATTATACTACTATTCAATATTCTGTCTTTTCTTTAACACTGATAAACTGGTACAGTGTACCACTGTTAATTGAAGATCCAAGTTGATTAAACGCTGCAATTTTAATGTCTATCATTGCTCATATAATTAATATGTGTTGCGTGAATAATTAAAGAAACAAGTATTTTACGAATGTTAATGAGCTGTGGTTTGAAGAGAAATGCTAGTAATTTTGGTATACATCTCATATATATCATATATGTATATATATGGTGGAAAAATATTATTACTGTTGTGTAATTTTAGGTGGACTTCAAATTTTAAATGACAAGAAATCTCTTGTCGTTTAAATAAAGAATATTTTCAATAAAATTCTCGTTCATTTATTTATTTTTTTAATTTAACGTTCATTTAATTATCAAGACGAATTCCCACATGCTAATGAGAATATTAACTTTGATACTTTTCTTCACATATTATAAAAAACCTCAATATACATATGAATACTTAACGTATGAGTGTAAAATATAAACATCATATTATGTAATCACCTGATCAAACGACCCTAAGAAACTACTATATTGCCACCATAATGCATTGTCTAATACAAAATTTTTAAAACTTTTAATGAAAAATGCTTCCAATTTATTATAAATTTATTATTATACTCTTCAACATATACATAACAGTATTTGACATAGTAGGTGAATAATATATAGAGCAATATGAAGTACATATGGAATGTTATATACCTATATGTAAGTATACGATGGGCCATTCTGATCCACGTACATACACATCCTGATGCACTCACAAGACCCATCAACTCCCGATTGGTCAGCACCACGTTTCCCCACCCAGGTAAATTCACTTTTTACCATTCCTATTACAAAACTGACCGGCATCTCCTAGACCATGTCATTACAACGCAGTGCTCCACTCCGCGAACAGTACGACAGAACATAAGAGCTGTACTCTCATTTTGCTCTTTCTCTTTCTTCTGCTCTCTCGTTCGATCCTGCTCTTTCTCTGACTCATCCTCTCTCTTCTGTTTCCTCTCCTTCATCCTCTCATTGTCTATAGCTATCCACTTATTCTCGTACACTCTACATACATACATATATATATATATATATCTATTGTATATATATATGTGCGTATGTGTGTGTAAGTGGGTACGATCTGCATCTCCGTACATTCATACGTATACCATCAAGTTACTTCACGCTAAGATATTTCTGTGGCTCTTGTCGTCGCTTCCTTCTCACCCATACTTCATTCCCTCGTGTACACGCGGGCTCACTCTCCCTCGAGAAAGAGGAATCACCATTCGTTCACCCACTCTTCTACCAAACAGCCAGAGCAACGGAAAATATCTGCGAGATATTTCACTGACAGTTGGGCATTGTTCAAGGTGAAGCTGATATAATGAATTGATTCACAACTGGAGCAGTTTTATGACAAACTTTTGTGCTTATCATTGAAATTTTGTTTTGATTGCAATAAAATATCATAAATTTTTTCGGTGAATAGTGATTCAAGTGAAATTTGGCTATATCGAGGAACGAGAGTTTATTCTTGTGCTTTTTTTATTTTGTTTTTTATTTTTTTCTGGTGGTCCCATGCAAAAATTATAGTTCTTTTTTTTCTGGACAAGTAAATATTAGAGCCCTAAAAATGGATAGGAAAATTCATCGATATTACAGAAGGTAAGCTTTGCAAATATTTTTATTTATTTTTTAATGCCTCTATAGTTTCATGCACATTAATAATGTAGATGAATTTTTTTTTCGCTCTTGACTTGATGAAATAATTATATTATAATGCTGAGAAGAACTTTGTGGAAGAATACATTGAGGTAATAAATGTTTGAGAGTGAGGATGAGAGCGTGTAATTGAGCGGGACATCAACCACAATCCCCTGTAAACAGTAATGACTGTATCGCATTGGTTGATTATCAGCGAGTGCACCGATAAAAAACCTAAAAGTCTAGAAGAAATATAAGAAAACAGATGAGAAGGAAACAAGTGCAAGCATGCGATAGAAAATATCATATACGTCACGACGCGGTTGATGCACAGCTATATAATAGTTATGCTCATAGAGTATAGTGTCGCGCAAGACATCAACTGCCCTACCTCCTTCCAACCCAACAATAACTCATCTCACCCCATCATATCATATAAAATTTGTCTAATATACATATATAAATGCAAACAAAGTCCAAGTGCAAATTTAATTGTATGAATGATACTTATTAACTTGGGTATAACTCGTACGTATATACAGCATGTATATATGTATATAAAATGTATACTCAACTTGATATATACTCTTTTTTCATCCATGTAATTTTTTAGTTAAATTAATTTCAACAAGTTAAATAGTAGTGTAATGCAAATAAAAATTGAGTGCTGTTAATTTATGAATTCATAATTGTTTACATATATCTGTTTATATATATAATGATACAACAACATGAGGTAGGTGGCAATGGCCTTAAATTGTCGTCTGCGCGACGTCGTTTGCTGTTGCCGAAGTCACGAACTTAACACGAAAACGCTATTAACGCGATCAACTAACCAAGAAGCAACAGCGTTCATTCCGTTAACATTGTACAAGACACCAACAAATTTTTATCCAATATCATCTTACAGTAATGTTTTACATCATGACAATGATATAATATTTATGTAATCTCACTCATGGAATGTCTTGCCTACTACAAAGATATACAAAATAGTTTCTTATTATTTATACATTTATTGCGTTTTCTCATGAAGAAATACATTGAAATATTATACGGTATTTGTATGTATATATATATATATATATATTGACATGTAAAAAAAATTGCTAGCGAGATATTCAGAACATTTTGTTTTTACGTCACACTTATTTTTTTTTTTCCTGCGAGATAGTAATATTTTATATGATTATGATATTCACACTGAAAGGTGGAACAGGAAAATATTGCAATGAGTTGAAAATATTGCGAAATATTTGAGTAGTAAAAATGAGTGTGAAACAGACGCTATAGTTTTGAATCGTATAAACTATATACCGCCACAATCAGACGGAAAATCCAAGAAGTAAGAAACTTGGCGAGCTAGAAAGAAATTGCGCAAAGAAAAAGAACGATCGCCAAACGGTAATTTTCAAATAACTGCCGTGGAACTTTCCTTGTTCCTAGTAAAAGCTCCATACCAAGAATGGCGCAACAGCAAATTTGAACGTGTTAAAAGTAATAGGCGAAACGGCTGCACTATAGAAACAATATTGACCGAAGAATAATACTGAGAGCACTCGATTCTTTCGATTCTCCTTGCCATGTATAATCACTTGGCATGCACAGTTGGATCCATAAAATGCTATGGCATAAACTTTGTCGTATTGCTTGTACATATTCTCTATATACAGTATTGCTTTTATATTACTATAAATTCTGCTGTTTCCCGCATCAATATTCTATAGAATATATAGTATATATATAGTACTAATAGCTAATAAACATTCAAAATATTTAACATTATGTATTTATATAACTTATGATCGATACGTGAAATAAAAACAACTTTTATTATTTTTATATATAAATGTATACATGGATGTATGTATTCGAGACGAAATAATGATGAGTTGATGAGAAAAAGATCTTAACGAGTCCGATGATACTGAAAGTACATATGTACATATATACTTTTTAAGTAAGATTTGCGAAAAGGATTCGATCTATCCCTCGTTGATGTAATGTTCAATCGTTTGAAATCCACAGAGCAATGGGTTATCTACGATCGTATAACTCATCCTCCATCTCCTCCGGTTCATCTTCTTTGTTTTTTCTTATATTTTAATCTATCTATATATTTTCCTCTCTTTCTATATCCCACCTGCTCGTATTGAAAAGTCAATTACACGTTAATGAATAGCCGTAATACGCTCTGATGCCGAGAATAAACGAGACGCCAGCGGGATGGAAAACGAGAGCGAGGATAGGAAAGAGAAAAAATTGAAATGTATATATATATACATATATATATATATATATATATATTTACATGTCGCTTGTTGACGAAGTCTTGGGATCTAGTATATAATCGGGGATAAGATCTTATACGATAAGGACGTTTCTCATGAATCCTTTTCTTTTCCGCACGATGCAACATTGGCTTTTCTCGTCTTTATTCTCCTTCTATGATGATGACTATAGCGCACGTTTGCATGCACGTGAATTCGCGGGTGGCGCCCGACACCGGACGTCTTTTCGCTATGCGGTATAACAGCATATATTTCTATCTATGCGTACAACGTTGTTGTAATATGTTAAAAAGTATCCACGTTACAATATCCCATAATATTTTTTCATTTTTTTCCTGGTTTTTTCACATCGGTAATTGATCATAGATATTTCCATTACGATATACATGTACGCAATGGTATTTTTAAAGGCAAAAAATAGTTGCAATACCTACTGTAGGTCTGTGGACCATATAATCATATGACAAATTTAATTTGCACCTAATAATTATATACTTGAATGAATATTATGTATATATATATGTTTACCATTTGTCTAAATATGGAATAATGGTGTATGCACTGTAAAATCATGAGTTCCATCATCGTTCTTTATATCTGCATATAGAAATTGAGTGAGTAAAAGCGACTAGTTTACTATTATGTATACTATTCTTGGTGTTAAGTATTTACTTATATCATCAATGCACGCGATAAAAAAGTCATTCTGCATTTAAATGTAGGCATATATAATAACAATAATACATACAAAAATAGACTGACCCATGAGTGCAATAATTAAAATACTTATGCGATCTTTCATTAATATATTATATAATAAACATTAATAACGGGTTTCATAATATTTAGGATAACAAATTTTCAAATCTACCAATTGTGATATAATTCCTTGAACTTTATCATAATAACTATATCCATAGAGAGACCATTATTATTACGTTTTCCCTGTACGTTGACCTTAACGGTGTGAGGACAGGCCTCGCCACCCACCGTTTCATCCGGTATCAGCTTCAGCAAGTAGATGACCAAGGTGACAAGCTCTGTCGTATCGAAGCATAATGCGACACGTTTCACGAAACACTCTCACCCGCCGCTTTATGTACATATATATTTATACTTTTTTTTGTTCTTATATTTTCTCAGACTTTCGCTATTTGTGCATAATATACATTTAGGATACATTATCCACATATATGGATGTTTTTATTTTTAAACTATTCATAACATTATCATAACTTTCTTTTCTCTTCCAAAGTTATTATCATGAAGATAACAAACCAATATAAATATATATATATACATTGGTTTAATGGCTTTGAAATTGTTTAAACGGTTCTCGTTACAGTGATCCATCCGTAATAAATTTTTTAGGTAATTAAACAGTTTTACTGTTCAATAACAATGTACGCAACAGTTGCTGGCAACCATCGTATAGATTGCTAGTAAAGTAGAGGTAACGGTTCTCTATGTTGTTGGTTACATCAATATATATATATATATATATATATATATGTATGTATGTATGTATGTATGTATGTATGTATATATACACATTCTGGTGAAAGAGGGCGGAAAATTTTTCTGACGATTGCACTTACCTGTATTATCATATACGATGATTCGATTCCGTAATTCCACATTTAAATGTAGCTTCAACCTCCATCCGTATACAAAATACACAAAGGAATAGTTATACAATGTGTGCTTATATGTATAGACATCGTACGTCTGCATAATGCAAAACGGAAGTATGTAGTTCGTATTGATGTGACAATTAGTACAGCTGAGATCGTAATTTCGCGGTCTATATTACTTACAAGACCATGTACTTTTAATATACACAAACATGTACAATTGTACAGACATATATACATAGATCAAAATTTGTAACATCGAGATATTGGAAACATGAGTAAAAAAAAATTCCCCGAACTCAATTCAGGTTGATGTTCCGGCATCAAGTCAAGATTTATTATTTTCGCAACATAGCAAAAAAATGGGACAAAAAAAACTCAACGTGGAATCTACACCAGATGGTTGTTGTACAAACAGGTGAAGTGACTCTCCGATTGATCGTTATTTTCCGTCTTATCCTAACAATTTACCCACTCATTTATACATATGATTATGTGCAATAATATTTACATTTAGATACATTTTAATTTATGTACGTGTTACGTGTAAATCAGGTGATTGCCAATTATGTTGGTGTTATTCATTATTCATGTTGAATTTTATCAAATATGAAACACCACGGTGCCAAGAAGTAACAAAAGAAAAAATGCAAAATCGCAAGAAAGATTAATAACAAATATCCAAAAACTATTTTATTGCAACCATCAACTAATCGAATTGAACAGACAAGCCAAAGCCAACAACAGCGATAGACATATGTCTTGATTTTGCAAAATGTAACTCCTCATTGAAGGCAAGTCAAGATCACCCTAATTACATTGCCCTTGATTACCCAGGTGAGTATAATACGAGTATCGTTGGATTAGCACTAACGATCGTAGTATATAACGTAAATGAGTTTAGAAGTGCAGGAAAAAAGAGAATAAGAATGAAAATATAAGAAGAAGAAGAAGAAGAAGAAGAAGAAGAAGAAGGAGCGGGTTGATTCACGCCTGTACGGAAGATCCTCATTCCTTATGTGATCCTGGCGAGTAACTGCGCACGACCTCGAGAAGAGCTCTGTAGCTAACGATCCTCGAATCGAGATATCGCTGTTGTATATATAACGTTAACCATCTGAGTATTCTCACTGTTATCTACACACCCACACACGCAAGAAAAAGCGCCATGTACACTGTGCCTTAATGGTAGTATGAGGCTCTCTCTTTGCTCCCTCCTTTTTCAATTCGGTATTTTCACTTTTTTTATCCTTAACAACCACGCCAACGTCAATTTGTTATTCGTTTTATTTATTCGTTCTTCCGTTTCATTCTTCCATTTTTATTCTTTACTCCACAATGCAGACCTAGAAATGGCGCAATTTGTTATTATATTAGAATATATCCGACAATCTTGTACATTGCGTTGGATGGTTACATGTACCACAGAATACCGGCATTATTTAACGCTTATTAAAGAGAGAAAGAGAGAGTGTTTTTCATTTATCACGATGAATTAATCCTGTTTATCAATTAGTACATATTAATAATAAATTCGATATGGTTCAGCCGATTTCTTCAAGAAAAAGTGTAAGATAGACAAAAAAAAACTAAAACCTGACTTTATAATGCTTATAACGGTCCGTTCCACGTGGCGAGCGGGGTAAACGTCTCCCTTTACGTTATTTTCCTTTCTCATTATTCAGCTATATTATTTATATATGTAACCGAAGAATACAAAATGAGCTTATGAACGTTAAATATATAGAGACGAAGAATGAAACCGCCTCGCCTTCCTATACTTCATCTATTCCAACAACATATATATATATATATATATATCGCCAACACATCATGTACATGATGAAACTACATCACAAATTTTGAACTTGGTGCCATTGGGCTTGCTGCCAAGGTCATAGATATGCAAATCAGTCATATTTGATCGTGTGTCCAATAAATTAATTGTCGCTGCTGAAATGTGTAAAGCGTAAATGGTTATTAAACGTGACAGGTTGATACATCATCTCCATGATCTTGTATTATTAAATTATCCTGAATCATAGTCCATAGAGACATAGTGGTGAAGGCGGTCTCACCTATAAAACAACACATATATTTGCAAACATCTAAACACTATTAACTAATGTTAACTAATGTTAACTGGAATCACTATTAACTAATGTTACTTGATGTACTATCTGTAATTTTTGTAATATTTCCGATCACTATCACTCGTTCTGTAATCATTTTCTTCCATTTCTATTTTATTCTGCCTCATATTGTTCATTATCAATCAATACCGATGGGAATAAAGAAATTTATATCGTGTCCACCTAAACCGTCTTCCCTATTGGAAAATTATCCTCCAAGTACTCTTCGTGTCCACCTCCACGACTCCCACAAGATTATCCGTGCTGACTGCAGTAACATTGCACAGAAATGGCAACAAAGACCGTGGGAACAGTTCAAATGTCTATAAGTATAGTTATTCGTAATATATAAGAATATATAAAGTTAAAACGTCATTTGTTGATGAAAACAGCGGTTCATTCTTATTATCGATTTTTTGTTTCCATCTTTTTTTATATTCAATGCTCGTTTCGATGAAAGTGACAAATGGATACTGTCCAATTGTTTCCTTTATCATGTTAGTTTGCTGTCGTTCTAACCTTATCCAATCAATTATACCCATGCAGCGCGACTGATGGGTTCATGCACTATAAGCACCTCTCTTGATTCTCTCATGCTTTATCGAGCATAAGAACGCCAATAGAGACATGTGGATAGGCGCCATGTCATAAAATGTATACACATATGTACACACATACATCCAGAAGAGAAAGAGGAAAAAAAAGGAAATCCTACGTTTATATATTGTCAAGTAAAATTCACAAATGATTTATTCGAAAGAGATGAAAACTGTTCCACATGTATTATAATTTTTCATGAATCAACAAATTTTCTCTCTATATGGATTTAATATAATGAGATTATTACCAATATCATGTTGGTTAGACAATGCCAACCAGTGCGAAATTATAAAATAAACATTATTGACTGCAACCACCGAAAAAACAATAAAATATTATTATTACACATTATAAATCATAATATTGAATTATAAACTGTAATATTGAAATTATATCCCTCTGGATATTTTACTGTTATGAATTATTAATAGGATAACTTAACGGTAATATCAAGATGCATATGTATATGATGTCTTAGACCATTGCAACTAGAATATCAAGTGTCTCATGGTGATGATATTGCATTCAATGCCAAGATTTATGAGCCAGGAGATCTTTCAGAAGCAAAAAGTATGGTAAATTGAAATCGGTGAAAACTATTTCAAGTTCGAATAAACTTATATACACATATATAATGTTAGGTCACGTAAGTGAGAAAACAAATTTATAATTTTTCGTATATAAGGAAATGGAGGGAAACCTAGTTGTTGTTTTCACAGCAGCGAAAAATAGAATGAGAGAGCGGATGTGAGCTAAGAGCTGTGGTGGTCACGCGTGGTTACTCTGATGCTTCTCCAAGTGCAAACGGTATCCTTTCACATCTGCCAGAAATGATATTTGATTTGTGTACATGACGAACAATTTAACGAGCTCACATCACGTTATTCAATAGGAAACAGAATGTGTGAAGCCGCAATACAAATATCAAGACGATGTAATTTCAGTGGCGAATTTTCATATATTTGATACAGAGACAAGTGTATATGCATTTTTTGTGCGTTGTAACCGCAGCAGTACATACAGATAAATATAAAGTACCATACCACGGACAAGAGACTCCAGTATTTATATTCTATTTCATCAGATCAATGGTGACCGAGTGCTATACAATTGACTATAAATCGTTATATCACTGCCAATCTTTTACAATTCTTCGATTCATCAACGTAACTGAAAATTCCATTCAGTCCTTCTTCCCTCTCTTCTCCCTCACTTTCCATCGCACTCTTGTTAACGCTCCTTTTTTTGACATACAGTTTTTCCCCGGAAAATATATACCATACATATACACCGAGATTTCATAACGAATATGAATGTGGATCAATAATAAATGAATATGAAATTTTGTGTTTTCATAATTAATTCGGCAATAATAAATTGCAGTTTCATATCAATGTCAACTTAAGTTACACATACATATTTTTGTTTATACACCATAGACAAGAATGACATAATTATATTTCAATCATTAGGAATATTAAAGTAAGCAATAAATATTTGTAAACTACACACATATAGGTGGATATGTACATATATGTATATACTGTCGGCTGTCATTTTTCATTTTTCTCTGATTGTGTGATTTGAGACTGCCTGTAATCTCCTCGTTATATCAGAAGTCGTTGGGATACAACGGTAACTCCATGCACACAGTATGCAGTACGTATCCTTCAGGCCTATTTTCCCTCATCATCCTCAACATTTTTTTTTCACTTGATATATATAAATATACATATATATATGTTTCTTTTCCTCCTTTCACTCACTACACGTTTACCATACTAGTCACTGATGCTGTTAGCAGTGTAACAGCATATTTTCTGTCGCATCGAACAACTCAACACATGTTTTTCTTATGTTACGTTAATCTTATATATATATATACATATTCATATTGGGTATATAGTATACTATCATTAACTGTCTTGGTTGATGGCTAAACGATTTAATTGCATTTTGCATGCAAATTCTCGTGCGAATCTTGAAAAAAATATTCGCACAACGATATATATATATATAGGGACATAATTATGTATATATACATATGTATATGGATGCTTTTGAGAATCCTAACTTATCGTATTACAAGTAACAAAAAGTCACACGGAACAATATCCAACTATTATCTGCATGTATGGATACATTTATATACGCATATACTTTATCATTCGGCTCTAACTTTTCAACGTCATGTATATCCACACTCAGCTTTGCAATTAAGATTGCAATAGTGTGCATATAAGCATTGTCTTAAAGTTACAATAATTAACAATATTTACTAACTTATTTATAAATAGTTGATGCATCTCTACAGGCGCAAAGATCCTCACGCGCGCATACGCTTATGTATATACGTATATGTTTTATGTTGGTTGATGGTTGAGCTGAAGAAACGATAACAGAATATACTTCTCTTACCGTCTCGCCCAACTGTTCTTATGATAAAACCGAAAATTCGCATTGTTATGAGATTTAGTTATTATACGGATATCAAAGAGAATATATAGCAACCGAGCATTTAAATCCGCAATGTCTTTGATAATATATAAATTTGCACACATTGCATTCAATTATTGTCACATTATGAATGCAGTTAGAAAATGCGATAATTATACTGAAATGAACAATCATTTTACTTTCGTAGCATTCGTTTTGAATGAAATGAATGTAATTGATTCTTCACACAAGAGAAATTCCGAATCAAGAAAATGCAAAAAATAACAGAGAAAAGTAATAAGATAATTGTTAATAGATGAAGAATGAGAGTAAAAGATAATGAGAGATAAATATAGATGAAATACAGTAAATGCAGGGACGAATATCACTGACCTACTAGTATAGTGGAAACATCAAGATCAAATTGCATGTATGCACGCAATTGCATACGTAATAGCAGGTGTGTGAGGTATAAAACAGCAAAGAAAAGAAAATGAATAACCAAATCCCGTATGTTGAGCACGAGTGGTGGGATATACACATTTCTACAGATATACATGTAGTAGCGAAAAATAGAATAATATAAGAGAAATATTACCATGCAAGTTCATTGGCATGTGTATATAGATACAGGTATATGCTGTAAGAAGCGTTATAAGATACGGCAACAAATACTGTATGTACATATATATCTTGTGAGAAAAAACTGAAGAGTAGAGTTGCCAAAGGGAATAGCGATGGTTTATTGTATAAGCTCCAAGCAAAGTAAAGTATAATATACCCGTTTCTCCTTCGACCACCACATCCGCATTAATTAGATGAATTCCGTTCATTTCGTATCTGCATCAACATACAATCATTTTGATATTTTCTATATATTGATTTTAATGAATTTACCACTCAAATTTCTCCCTGTTAAAATATCATTCATCTGTGTATTTTTTTTTTTTGATTTTTTTCCTCGTTTCATTTCTCTCCATCTCATACATTTCTTTTCCTTGTACATTTCAATGAAAATTTAAAAATAAATGTAACAATACGGATAATATTCCATTTCGATGCATGCTTTCATATCACAAGGACCAAAACTCATGTGATTTTTACAGAAATAATGTGTCATCTGAATATAGATACCTTTAAGTTCATGTGAAATTGACAGGAAAATTTTAGTCCGTGGATTTGATCCATGTATACCAATTTAACATATACAATTCTCACGCTATCGTTACTTATAGTATACACTGACGATATACTTAAGAGCGACAGAATAAGAAAAAAAAAAAGAAAAAGAAGCTGTGTTATGCGTTATTGCGCTAGAGGTTGCGTGCTACTCAAATGCACTTTTACTAGGTCAAAACAAGGATAATACAGCGGTAATGTTGCGTACCCCGAAGGCCACCACATCAAGTTTTATTTATTGTGAGGAAGCGCTTCATTTCCGTAACAAGAAACGAAGGCACAAAATAGCAGTATCTAATAGATAAAAATATAAAACTGTATATATACAAATATGCATAATAAAATATATAATAAACACAAATAATATAACTAATAGAATTTATTGAAATGTCGCTATTGCTACATTATACATATGCCTATATACATGTATTCATTTTTGTGATTTTTCATATTGGTATAATATATATACATAAACTGCGTACACAAATACAATCTTTTATTATATTTCTTTTTTATTTTTCTTATTTATTATTGTTCATTCATGTGCTATTTGACGTGAATCTATTACATAACTCGTTTACAATTCGATACATCAAATATTCCCGGAAGAGCATCCTCATAAACGCTCACTACAATTCCTCCCGGTCGTTTGGGATACTTATTCTCATCCGCGCGAAGAAATGACTGCGAACACTTATTTTATCGTTCGTTGCATATTGTATTCTGGATGAAGTCAAGCGTGGATAGAAATGGAGCGGTAAGAATAATAGCCGACAGACATTGCAAGCTTCATATTACTTGAAATATGTTGATAAGTAAATTGGGTGTTGATTTTTTTGTTTACGAAACAGAAAATATCATTCACGTAAGCAATAAAAAGGCACGATGAATTCCGCAGCCTTTTTTGGTTATTATTATTTGTTTTTTCTTTCTTTTGCTTTTAATTTATATATTTTTTTTTTCACATTTCGCATGATTTCACCAAACTCCTTATACGAGGGGTGTTCAAAAAGTAAGGTAACTTTTCAAATTTGGCAGGCTACGTAAATTCAAATTTTGAATTTTTTCTTTTGTTGTGTTGGTACACTCGTTACGATCATATGTTCAAAGTATTAACTATATAGCACGTGTTGTTTTTCTGGCAGAGGTATGAAAGTGTAGAAGTGTTTGGTTTGATCGGCGATTTTCTTCTATCGAAAAAAATGGAACAAAGAGTTTGCATTAACTTTTGTGTAAAAAATAGAATCCAGTGCTCTAAAACTCTTGAAATGATGACAGTTGCATACGGTGAGTCTACTCTGAGTAAGAAAAATGTGTATAAGTGGTACAAGCTGTTCCAAGAAGGCCGAGAGGATGTAGAAGACGAACCTCGTCCTGGACGTCTCAGCACGTCACCAACAGATGAAAACATTCACAAAGTAAAAGAAATTGTGTTAAAAAATCGTCGAATCACCATCAGGGAAGTTGCTGAAGATGTTGGCATATCGGTTGGCTCATGCCACGCTATTTTTTCGGATGTTTTGCAAAACATCCGAAAAAATAGCATGCCCATGGGCATGAGACGTGTGTCAGCAAAATTGGTTCCAAAACTGCTAAATTTTGATCAGAAAAATCATCGCATGACCATCGCTCAAGAGATGTTAAATAAAGTGAATAATGATCCTGATTTTCTTAAAAGGGTTATAACTGGTGGTGAATCGTGGGTATATAGCTATGGCGTCGAAACTAAAGCCCAATGGTCTCAATGGAAGAGCCCAGAAGAGCCAACACCCAAAAAAGCACGTCAAGTTCGGTCGAATGTGAAGGTTTTGATCACAGTTTTCTTTAATTCCGGGGGTATGGTGCATCAGTAATCCTTACCACCAGGTCAAACAGTCAATAAGGAGTATTAACTTGAAGTTATGCGCCAAAAAACGTCTGGAACTTTGGAAAAACAATTCGTGGCTTTTGCATCACGATAATGCACCTGCCCATTCATCGTTGCTTGTGAGAGATTTTTTGGCCAAACCCAACACCACAGTCATGCCTCAGCCTCCATATTCACCGGATTTGGCCCCCAGTGACTTTTTTCTTGTCCCAAAACTGAAGAGACCCATGAAAGGACATCGATTTTCAACAATTGAGGAGATAAAAACAGCATCGCTGAAAGAACTCAAGGCTATACCACAAAATGATTATCAGAAGTGCTTCGATGATTGGAAAAAGCGATGGCAAAAGCGTATCATATTTGAAGAGGAATACTTTGAAGGGGACAACATAAATATTGATGAATAAATAAATATTTTTTGAAAAAACCATAAAGTCACCTTAATTTTTGAACACCCCTCGTATGTTTATTACTTTAGTAATTTGCATTGATACAGTGTTAATTATGTTGACATTATGCCACCTTGATTATAGATGAGTTTCAAATTTCTTAATGTATAATAATTTTTTAATTTTCACGAGTTCATGATAAGATAGATTAAATATTTAAAAATAGATTATTATATACGACAAACCGCAAATTAACATAAAGTTTTGCTGACCGTATCTACCACCATATTTTTACTTTCAGATTAACATGGATGCTTGTGATCACTTCTGCACTCAATCACTCATGGGTAAGTTTCTAGACTCATAATTCTCATATAACACTATAATAAATAAAATAAGATGATAAATTCATATAATTTACATATAGGCAATGAGTACTGAAGGTGTAGACATCGACAAAACAATATCTGAATCAGCTGTTGAGGAGACCACTGATGATTATTGGACAGGGAGTGGTTCTGGTCCAGAGGAAGGTGACTTGAACAGCACAGAAACGCGAGAAGCACTCACTCATGAAGCCAGCGATCAAGACACTGTGAGTATATACCTCATATACGTATCGTCTAAGATGGCAAAGGGGGAGAATGAAAAATATCAATAATGATCGAGATGGTGGCAAAGATACTTAAATAATTCAAGTAAATTTCCGTTTACCTATCGATTGAATCAACAGTCGTTACTGGTATCTACAGGCCGTGGATATTAGTTAACAAAGAGCAGTCGACTTGAAGCAAATCTTAACGAAAGAATGAACGCGATTCTGAATATCGACCATAATCCACCATCTAAACTGCTATTAGTACTGCTACTTTATGTTTCATTGTTGAATGTTTCATTGTTGAAGTGAATCCTTTTTCTACTGTTCGTTATGAATCAATGCTGAGCATCAGATTTCTTTATAGCGGATATCAAATTACCACTACCAATAGAAAAGCTTCATTCAGGACTAATGTATCATGATTAAATTTAATCTGAATCTCCGAATATCAATTAACCCTGCTTATCATTATTATAATATCTTCATCACAGCTGACTCTTTATATATATATATGCATATATCCGATTAAAGACATACAATATTGTCGATTGGTCCAAGCTTATATATGTATACTAGTTGTAAATTCATTAAATAAGGAGGATAAAAGTAAAATCATTAGCAGCTAATGACTCTCGATGGGCACAGTGACCGTTAATCGACGCATGAATGCACGAGAAACGACATTGCATCTCGTTGATGTTCGTCGACGCATCACAAAATGAACGGGACGCAAACAGCATGTCGTTTCTCCACAAGGACGCACTTGTGACGCAGCTATTCCGCTTTCTTGCATGCCCATATATCTACTTGTAATGCCTCTCCATCTCTAATCCTTTCATATCATTATTCAATTACATACTCATTGATTGTGATTTTCACAACAGATAACAAGTACGAATATTGTTGCCTTTAATCACAAAGATAAGCAAGAAAATTAAATTGAATATGTGTATGTTGTAGGTGGTGTATGTTGGGGAAGGTGCGCAATATCTTCCCGTACCAGCACTCAAAAGTCGCACATCAATCAATACTAATCTTCAAACACTTCATACTCTTCATGAACTACAAAGTCTTGGCGCAAATGTGGGCGGTGTTGGTGGCGGAAGTGCTTCCTCTGCTGAAAGTAATGATGATGATGAGTGGGATCGACATCCTGAAATATGGGATCGTGAACACAGAAGATATAGACCCAACACTACTCGCGTACGGCGTAAGTGTAACATAATTATTTTATTATATATTTTTATATCTATTTATCGTAATAAGTATAATGGGAAGCACTCTCATATGAAAAATTTGTGGATACGTACACTTAATTACTGCTAAGAAACAGAAATACGACCTCTAATATTGAATATATTGAAAAAGTTATGATAATGATGATGAAGTAAAAAAGCTACGTATGAAAAGAAGAAAGATCGATAATTAATCGAAGAAATTATTGTATGATGATTTCCACAGACATGTTGGTGTATTTCAAACCATTCTGCTATATCCATTTCGACACTTATTAAATAAATTGCCTAAAGGAAAAAATACTATTATGTGTCTTATGCAGTTCCGTTAGTGTAGCAATTAAAACGGTGTCGGATATCGTATAATGCTGACACCATGATGAGTAATAAAAGCTGACGATGTTTGCATTATTACATTATTGTTCTTTTATTATCTTTGCAGTTAAAAATGTTATTTATTTTAAACATATACATATACACATTCAATTGCATGATCAATGACAAATTCGTAATAATTGTAAACGACAGATAAAAAAAACATAATGTATAAACAAAAATGAAATATGAAATGAAATATAATTCGACTAAATTCATACGTTATGATTGCAAAACTAAATTATTATCATGTCATGTTTAGATAATATAGCATCACCGGGTGACAACATCTATTTATAGACACGAAACCAAATTACAATATATGGGTGGCTACAATTTAACATGACATGAAAGAATAGCGCGGATGTATTGGTTGGCAATGTTCCAAGCGCCAATTGCCAGAAATGAAAGCACAAAATTACTTATATTTTCTTCTACACAGATAGTGTATCTGTCGAGATCCGCAGAGAGATCTTTCGTAAATATTTGTGGAATCCTCAATTACACGACGATGAAGGTTATTGTTATTATAGATTTAGTGCTGCATTCTCAACGACCAATTCCCATAAATTGTACCCTCTTCGAATTCTCATTTATCTCTAGTACTTTTTGTTCATCAACATCAACATCGACATCATCTTCATCATGATCATCTTGTCCCTCTTCTTCTTCTTCTTTGCCTCTTTGTTTCTGTTTTTTACTATTTTCTTATTCGTTATTTTTATATACCTCACAGTATATTTTGTGTATAAATTTATTATCGCAAATATCCTGTTGTGCACCGTACGGTGTGGCTGCATCATGATTCCTAGCGAAAGTAGAAAGCCAGCCATTGTGTAATAGATATTCCATTGCTTTCAATTAGAAGTTTTTCAATTAAACTGAAAGAAAAATATCGTATTTCATTGATTGACGACAAAAATAATGACTCAATCATATTGCAGGACCATCGAAGCATCGTCATACCGCAGAATCGTTGCTCATATTATGCGCATTCTTCTAATATAGTATAAGACATAAAGAACAATTTAAGAAGCATATTGTACCATCGCACCTGGGACTTATCCCAACCATAACTATCCATCCAAATATCTACCGTCTCTCGTTTAAACACGTCATTACGTGTATCCTGTTATCGCTTCCATCTTGGCTTTATTACACCCCCCCGCCCCTCTTTTACTGTTTCTTCTTTTTCTCATTCATTGTTAATAGATGTAGTTTGGATTCTCTTGTGCTCGTTCTCGTACTATTAAATTGACTAGGTATATTTCTGTTCATGTACAAGAACGCAAGACGTACATTTATGGGATAAGCACTGGTATAGATTTTACTTTCACTTATCACTGGCGACTAGAATCCACATTGAAAACTCACATGAATATATATGGTTGAGATACCATACATATATTTATTTCTATATCCATTAGATGTTGCATGGAAAATCACGACACTTGTATGGATCAAACAAAAAATAAGTAACCTTCATTTCCATCAACCATTTTATCTATGGTACGTCTATTGTTTGTGCAGATATCGAGGCAGAATGTCAAGATGATTATATGAAAATTCGAATTGATTTCAATGGATCATTCACAGGACTTCTCTACTCGGCTGGTAAGAATTTTATTATACATTTATGTACGTGTCAAAAATAAATGAATTAATAAATAAGAGTCATTGTAACAAACGAAGGATATGAAGTAGAGGGTGATGTAATTTGTAGAGAAAACTAAATAGATTCCTATTAATACTATCTATACATAATGATATTATAGCAAACAAGTTTATAATTGCAGGGTACTCTTACGATCCCGATTGCATGTATGTAAATGGTACTGGACGACAATACTATGAATTTTATATTCAACTTAATAGATGTGGCACTCTCGGAGAAAACACTCATCATCAGGACAGCCGAAAAAATCCAACGGTAATTATATGAAAATCGAATGACGCTTAATATTAATTACTTGTTTTAGTAATGATATACCCACACCCTACGTTAAATAATGTCAATTATTTATTTTATTTTTTCACTTATAGAAAAATCTCATGTGGAATACTGTCACCGTTCAATACAATCCGCTGATAGAAGAAGAATTTGACGAACATTTCAAAGTAACATGCGAATATGGTTATGACTTTTGGAAGACTGTGACATTTCCATTTCTCGATGTTGAGTTAGTTAAAGAAATGTTTATTATTTAATTGAAAATCATATATGAATCTTATTTTCTTAATGTCATTCATTAATTTAAAATTATTGAACTTTCAGAGTTGCCACTGGTAATCCCGTGGTATTCACACTTCAACCACCTGAATGCTTTATGGAAATTAAGAACGGTTACAATCCACAGGGAACTGTAGTCTCCGGACCGGTTCGAGTTGGCGATGCACTCACTCTCATAATTCATATGCGCAGCAAATACGAAGGATTCGACATTGTAGTTAATGATTGTTATGCTCACAATGGTGGTAAAAAAAGAATACAATTGATTGATGAATATGGTTGTCCTGTCGATGATAAGCTTATTAGTAAATTTCGGGGATCGTGGTCTGAGAGTGGTTTATTTGAGACACAAGTCTATGCTTATATGAAAGCATTCAGATTTACCGGATCACCAGCCCTGTACATCGAGTGCGACGTTAGAATGTGCCACGGAAGATGTCCAGTACGATTTATCTCAATCACATTATATTGAAAAATTAATTTTTTATTTATTAATTTATCTACTCATTCATTATTATTATCATTATTTTATTAATCATACAGAGCCAACCGTGCCATTGGAGAAATGTAAAAAATGTGGTAAAGAGATCGTTGGCCATTGGCGGTCCTACCACAACGGCAACCAGTTTGTCAGAGAATCTCAATCTCTTTCAATCGTTGCGAGTATTACAAGAAGGCGAAGCTGAGCCAGAAGTGTTTCAAAATTCAACTGTTGCGCTAAGAGGTGATTATTAACCACACACATATATATATTATCATTATTTTATGCCGTTTATTGGGAATGTAATTTTAACCTTTTTATATTTTTACCTTTTGTTGTCAGGCGAAAATTCTTCTAAGGGTGACAAAGTATGTTTGCGATCGACTATTGTCAGTACAATAGTCGGTCTCAGTTGCAGTTTAATCTGCATGATGGTAGGTATTCTTTTGATTCTTTGTTCACGAATACGACGTGCCGCTAGGGATAAACTTTTGAGTGATAGTCTTAATTACATGACTCATAAAGGGCGAATAAATTAATTGATTAAATTAATACTACTTTTACTGTTGTATAACATATAAAGAAAAGACAATTGATCGTTAGAATCTATTCATTTTTTTGTGTTTTCAATAGCGACATATTGTTTGAGTCTCCTACATTGGTTCTACTTTTTTGCTTTGAATGAAATGTTGACCATATGAATACTGCCACAAGAAAATAAGTGACTCAATATTTGTGTGCGTCACAATATATTATATACCGTGCACAAAAACGAGTTTAATATTAATTAATTAGAATTATTTATTGTATAATGTTCAACTAAAGTGAATACGCCATGGCTTAAATTACTATCATAATTGTTGTAATATTTTTTTTTTTACGAAAATAATCTGTTTCATCTCGTCTTCCGTATATCACTCACTACATATACATAATTAAACTAAATTCTTGAATAATCGTTATACGAACGCGCATGTATTTGCATTTGATATTTGTTATAAACATCATATATTGATAGTAAACAATAATGAGATACAATAAGACTTTGAAGGTTTTGAGATTTTTCAGTAATCAGAACGCCCTTAATAATAATAATGATATTATTATTATTATTATTATTATTATTATTATTATTATTATTATTATTATTATTTTATTTCTGTGTTTTATTCAACTTATTTCTAATCTCTCATCGGCACATTTGCTATAGATAAATAAAATTCATATACATGAATGCTAGTAAATAATTATTATCATACAGGGCGCAATTAGTCTTAAAATGTCACATCCAATCAAGAAATTCGCAACTATAGAAATAAGATAATAGATTGGTACTTTCGCGCACTAATGTAGCACAGCCAGCGAGGATTAAGTAATATTCTGGGTGAAAGCTCGAACACGGATTCACGCTGTATGACTCGTTCCTTTTATTCTATACGAAAGAATGTGAATAATTATTCGAAATTATAATGCTACCATATGAATACGTAAAAGACAATAAAATATTAATTTCCCCTCCTGGTTGTTTCGAAGGAAAAAAAATTAACACATTTTTGTTTTCATTTTTTTTATAATAACTTGGCATCGTACATATTATTTTCTTGTAAATATAATTTAATTGGCAAGCATTTAAATGAAAAGGAATGAACTATGTTTTATTATGATGACGCTCATGTGTATCAAGATCAATTTCATCGCAAGTGGATTTAAAATTATACATTTTTCGTATTTCAAGGTTTCCATTGTGTATTCAATACTATTTAATAAATCGATTTTATAATTTCATCAGTTTATTGATTTAATAAAATATTATTTCGAGTAAAAATTGAATACTGTAGAGCGAAACTAGATACTTAACTATTGAATATGTATCTTGGAGCCAGATTATTACCATGTTTATTGACTTGATATTTTCCGTTGCTTTGTCATTTGACATTTTCGCACGTTTCATGAATTTAAAAGTACATCTTAAGTTCAATCCCTAAAATCTACTTTTTTTATTAGGACCCACTTATATCAATAAGACAAATATTTTAATAGCAAGATAATATAATCAACAACAATACAATAAAAAATAAATACGTAGTATAGGACTTTGTTGTTGTGCAGGTATACTTGCATCTTTTCAAATAACATATTAAATTAATATCAATTAATATCATTCAGCACTGCTTCATAGTTTTTGGCGTAATTATTTATTGGTATCAGATATATTGCTACCAACTTACCGTGTCATGTTTATAAAATTCATAAGTATATAAAAAACATTGGACTATACATAATTAAATATGTATGCTCAAAGTGATGTACACAACATCTATCGTTAACATTTTGAGCTTATACAAAGATAACATTTATATACACATTTGAATATTTATGTGATGTTGATTTTTCACAAACATAAAAAGTCAAATTTACACATGGCAATATTTTCGTTAAAATTATATCACAATTTTCATTCAGAATTACATAATATTTTCAGATCTATTCACGTATTCTTTAAATTGCAGCGCGAAGTTCAGAATTTAGTCGTAGTTAACAAATATTCATCACATGAAGGAAATTCGCATACTAAACCCTACTATGATTGGATGTACATCGATAAGTTTTCTTTATATTCAATATCACATTATGTTTCATTAATTTTTTTCCTCTGATGATTTTCCCGTTGTGGCCAACATCAATTCATACAGTTGATACACCTGCTCATCACGTAAATGTTGCAACTCCAGTTCCCCCAAACTTTTACCCAATTGTTTATCTGTTGTTGGCAACTTTAACTCAAGTTGTTCTGCTAATGATATGGCATAATGCTAAAAATTGATAATAATTAATTTTAAAATAGTGTACACTGACTGAATTCATTCGATGAAAATATAAATACATAGTCACTACGTACTGCCCATTCCTTCATAAAAATATTTGTATCGGATGAATTACAATTTTTGTGTCGTCGAAATTCATCACGAACATAATTATTTCCAAGAGATCGCACTTGTTCAGGCAATCCACGATGAAGTTTTAGTATAGTTTTGTATAGTATTCTAACTTGTGTATGATGTAACTTTGATGACATATTATAAAAGAAATTTTATTCTTTTATTTTTTTACCAGTCGAATAATTTCGACTCTATGTCTGTTACATCTAAATATATAGTTCAACCTAGTTCGAATTCGATACAAGTACGTATGATTATGAAAATATGAGTTATTTATATTAAAATGGCATAAAGTGTTATACCACCGCGCAGTAGCATTGCCCATGAAGATGTTAATTACGTCACGAGCAGTGGGGTGGGTGACACCTCCAATTGGCCACGAGCTCACGCGCAAACACCATCTGCGGCGTTAACAGACAACATGTATATAACGCGCGAATTATTCGAACAGTAGGAACGGCAGAGGTATAGGATACACTATTCGCTCCGACTGAAGCGCCAAGTAAGATGTGAACTAAAGGGCGATATGTGAACATTATTTATATGATTTAGTACTACAGTGTCACACTAGAGCACGTTAGTCTGTTCGTCCTGGTTACTACTAGGTGGAGTATTACTGCGAAACCATTTCCATTTTCCTACAGGTCGTTGTAAATTGGCCAACAATCGGGAGGTGATATATTCAAAATTTATCATGAAAATAAGCCCAAATGATTATAAGCGTATGGTGATTGGTGTGTTCATAATTCTATAGATAACTGCGTAGTGTATACCTATATCTGACATATATCAATTATATATATGCCAAAATGGCACGTCAGCAGCAATCTGATGTAGATGAGTTGTTTGACGTGAAAAATCATTTTTATATCGGTAATTATCAACAATGCATAAACGAAACGCAAAAAGTAAAGGTAAAATTATTTTATAAGTGGACGAACGATGCTTTTTTTTTACTATTGTTATTTTCATGGCATAATTAAATGACACGTTGTTTCATCTCCATTTACACACATACACATATGTCTATGATGTAGTTTACTGCATTATGTCGCATTATTGTATATTAAAATGATCAAGTGTTACATTTAATTATTTCAATTTTAGCCCACGTCTTTAGACATTGCATTGGATCGAGATGTGTTTTTGTATCGCGCATACATTGCCCAAAGGAAGTTTCGAGTGGTCATAAATGAAATTAACAATGCATCACCAATAGAATTGCAACCATTCAAAATTTTAGCGGAATATTTTGCTGCGCCAAATTCACGAGAATCAATCCTGATTGAATTGGATAAAGCATCGGGCAATGCTATTGCTGACAGTCATAATTTCATGATTGTAGCAGCTACAATATATTATCATGAAAAAAATCTCGAGTCGGCATTGAGAGTACTGCGCAACGCTGATAACTTAGAATGTATAGCATTATCATTGCAGATATATTTGAAAATGGAGAGGTTAGATCTTGCAAAAAAAGAATTGAAGATAATGCAAGAAAAGGATGATGACGCTACATTAACGCAATTAGCACAGGCATGGGTTAATATAAGTAGCGGAGGCGACAAACTTCAAGATGCATATTATATATTTCAGGTAAATTAACAATTATCATGAAATCAAATTTTTACACTTTCAATGATTATTGACTTAAAATATTTCTTACGGAATGATATAACGAATGACAGGAAATGATTGATAAACATTCGAGCACAAGTATGTTGTTGAATGGGCAAGCCACTTGTTTCATTGGTCAAGCAAAATATGAAGAAGCAGAGGGTGCACTTCAAGAATCACTGGATAAGGACAGCAATAATCCCGATACATTAATCAACATGATTGTATTAGCCCAGCATATGGGAAAGCCACCTGAAGTCGCAAATCGCTACTTAAATCAACTAAAAGATTCAAATCTAGATCATCCATTTGTCAAAGAATATTTGCAGAAGGAAGTAGAATTTCAACGACTTCAGAATCAGTATTCGCTCACAGCCTAAATAGCAGTAAATAAAAATATTCCCTTTTGTTGAAATAAATGCGAAACATTTTTTCATTTCAATGAAACTAACTAAAATTAAAAGCATCATGCTGCCATTTTGTAAATGAATTCAAAACCGAGCAGTGTAATATGAATATATATATATTAACAACTCTTGGTAGTCTCTTATGATTTTGTTATATACAACAATAAATACATGTGTAATATAAAATGATTGTTGACGTGAATTAATTTGGATGACGAATGTAAATTTTAAGTAACAATTTATTCAGACATTAAAATGAATCTATCAGTGCATAGTAAATATGAATAATTTTGTTTACTGGGAGATTAGTATATATATCGTAGGCATAACGTGAATTCAGACATTTTACGATTCACTCAAGGTAAACCAGCTAAAGTTGATACGTATATTTTTATATCATAAAGTATTAACTGTTTATAAATGTTTCCTCAAAAAAAAAAAATTTATTGCGTTTACTGTAGCTGTATAATTTTATTCAATTATATTTTTTATTTTATTTTTACATCCTGACAGCACTACTTTTGGTAAATTATAAAATGCCAAAGAATCATATATATGATTATATATCTATATACTCGTATATATATATACCCATATCGGCCTTTCAGCTCACATGTTTCGCATTTCGCCTAAACATTTTGTAAAATACCTGAATTCGCGTTAGGCCTATGACATATATATAGAGATATCGTTCTATTATTTGAAATTAAAATATTAAATTTCAAATAATTTAATTGAAATATATTTATATCCGATCCATAGTCATATAGGCAGTAATGTAATTGAAATCACACATACAAGCAATCCAATACATAGACACGTTGCCATTTTATACATTATATGTGCATTGAAATTATATTGAATAACATTTAAATTATATATAAACTTTACCGCCCCGTTCAGAATGAAGCGACCTCTATTGTATCCATTATACAGGTACAGGTAGGAACCACACTAAGAACATCCACATGTATGCATGTATATTACATTATATACATACATTCATATTTTCAATTCTATATTCTGCGATACGTATTTACATCTGTACATCCCTATCATTATTACTATTAGTAACATTATTACTATCATTATCATCATGTCTAAACAAGTTAGAAAAACCTGTTGTCCTGATGACGAAAACAAACATTTGTCCAATTTAATAACGTCATATAAAACTTCAAGGCGTAATGAGGAAGAAAGTGCACCTATACAGCCGTACGTATTAAAACTCAGTTAATATACCTTTAAATCTATGTTATACTGTTCTCTATTGTTTTTTTTAGCAAGTTTGGACCAGCACTATCATTTCCCTATCAAAAAGTTTGGTCACGTTGTATACTGATATTGGCTCTTCTATTAATTGTTTGGTACAACAATAAACAAGGAAAACAAATCGTTTTTGCGAGACAGCAGGAGGCTCTTCTAAGTCGAACTCAGAACGTGCAATGTGCATCAGATTATGCTATTGAATTGAAAACATATCCTGGTTGCCTACCTGAAAAATGTGGACGCATAGTTACTGACAACTTGATCACAGCTCAAGAGAGCGATGTATTGCTTGAAATTGCTGTGAGGGCTATGAATTTAGGAGGATCCGATGGTGGTGCAACTATTCTTGATCTCCACAGTGGGGCTCTTAGTAAAGGCACTAAATTTATCAATGTATATGCTCTCGATCAATCTGAAAAAATCTTCAATTCTGATTATTTTTCCATCTATAAGTGAGTTGTCCCAATCCATCGCATAGGTTTATTCAATGTATCGAAGAAAATTGTTCTTTTAATCAATAGATATTTTTGCAGAGCCGTGAAAACTAAAATTCATCATGCAGTCGCTCATTACTTTGGTGTGGACGCTAATAAAATTTTCTTAACCAAACCCACTTTTTTTTCGAGAATGACTAATTGTTCAGCTAAAACCATACATGACAAGTATTGGCTGCCTCATGTAGATAAGGTTCTATTTCTTAATTGATTGTTTTCCTTTTATTTTTCAAATTGCTTACAAATATCGCCTATCTTTCGGTTTGTAGAGTACGTACGAACACTTTCATTACACTTCATTGCTTTATCTCAATGATTTCGACCAAGATTTTGAAGGTGGCCGATTTATTTTCATCGATAAAAACAATATCAACTCTACAATTGAACCACGAAAAGGTAAATTACATTCATCTCATTATAATAACGCGCTTCAAGAAAATAATTATTGTTTCTGTATTGTTATTCAGGCAGAGTCTCTATGTTCACATCAGGCGCTGAAAATTCACATTTCGTGGAACGAGTAAATACAGGTACACGGTATGCACTCACAGTGTCATTTACTTGTAACATTGACGCCGCGATCTCCGATCCTTCGTACACCAACTCAAAGAAAGCACATTTATTGAACGTTAAAAAAAAATGAATGTAGTTATAAAGTATTAATGAGAGACTGGAATAAATAATAATTGAATTCAAAGTGAATCAACTCATTATATTCTTTGGATGCTTACAAACCATATAATTAATAATAGATGATTCATTTTCATAATCATTATCGAAACTTATTACTCGTCTGAAAAAATATTAAGATGACCCATCAATAAAATATTATTCCAATCATTACACGAAACGTAAAAAAAAATTAATAATAATAACTCAAAATCAATAATGAAATTAATAATGAATAAATGGTTTACTACATTATCAAACACTGATTGGATACATAAAAAATATCATGTAATGATTTTGACATTATAAAAGTATATTACAATTGTATGTATATGCATTATGTCAAGTTCATATTTTACGATTGAAACAGTCTATTTTTTCACTTTTATTTTTAAACCCCACGATAAATAATACTAAATACACATATTCATTATATTACTTCTCGATATTCATAAGTCATGTTCAACTTGTAGCTGAAGTTACACTATTCACCAAGTCGTTATTCCAAAATTCATATAGATGCCACCATTGTTAATAATTATTTATATCAACGCATGTGTGCGCTCATGACATCATGACAGTGAATAATGATGTATCTATATGCCATAATATACGCGATCACACAAGATAAAAAGAAAAAAAAATAAATAAAACAAACAAAAATATAATTATTATCTGAATTCATCTTAATGGTAGAACGATTCGATGAAAGAATTTTCATTGAATGATTTGAATGGGATTTACTCATTTTATACATATGAACTTGATGGCAATGTTAAGATGAAAGCAATTTATATCTACTTTAAATAGCCGTAACTTGCCCATTCATTATTATTATTATTATTATTATTACTGTTGTCGTTGTAGATATCATATCCGTATCATTATTACCCGGTTTATTAACGTTCCATTTAAGCATCGAGAAATTCAGCTATTCTTTTCAAACTATCACCAGTCATAATGGTCCTATGATTGCCAACTAATTCTTCAACTCTCACGTTTTGATTGCAATACTGAAATCATAAAAACAATAATAACATTAATACGTATTTGATTTCATGAATAAACAAAGATATATAGAAACAGAGAGAAATATGTGATATTCCTGTTTCCCGCTTCCTCACCTCTGCAAGACCATAATCGTGGCCAAGCGACATGAAACTGTCCGTGGCTTTGATAAGTGTGATAGCACCCTTGAATTTCCCAGCGGGCCTATAAGTGTTTGCCGATAATAACTTTTTGAAAAAAAGCAGTCCTGCAACTTTGATATCTTCATCATCGAATGGTGTTGCGCCAATGAGTTCCAACACCTTATCCATCATCTGTTCGTGATTTTCTATTTCTCTCAGTGTTCCGTATACCTTAAGGAAGTTTACGTCGGCATTTAATTGTCGGATGAAGAAAGCGAGCGCTTTGCGTTCACCATCGGTCGTCAAATTTGTACCAGAATCCGTTGCGTGTCCACCAATTGATTGACTGTGCATCGTAACGAAATCAGGTGAACCATCAATCAATTGAAGAACTGCAGATTCGCCAAGAGCTTCGAGTTGAAGAGCCATTTCAAAAGCAACACAGGCACCATAAGAGTAACCAACAATAGTATATGGGCCTTGTCTCTGAATTTTTTTTATCTGGTTAATATAAAATTTAGCAAGCTCCGACATTGAATCCAAAGGCGCATCCTTTATACATTGTAGACCATACACTCGTTTCTTCAACATTCCAGCCAAACTATTCATATTTGATACCATTCCCTCGATAGCATGTATGAAGAAAGCTATATCTCCACTGTTACCTTGATTTTGAGTATCAAGTCGAATTATAGCTTCACGTGGGACTATTTCCGACCCAGATAACTGGAATAGTAATGAATCATCCATGGGTTGATAATCTGGTGATCTTGGCGACTTTGGTATAGGAGTAGACGGTTTATTTGGTGACACTGCACCGAGTGATAATTCACCATTGTCATTTTTATCTTCTGATAAGCCTGCAAGCTGTGAAAACGTCAGTGCCCGTATCTCTTGTGCAGAAAATACCATATCGTAGTTTCTCTCCAAAACTTGCTTTATTTCTGTTCCCATCAAGGAATCCATTCCCAAATCAGCTAAACTATTTGATAAATTGACTGATTTTATATCTTTTATACCCAAAATATTTCCGACAGCTTCTGTCAAGCTTATTTGATTACTACCATCTCCAGGCTTGTGCTTATCAGCCAATACCATTGACGCTAATACTGGATGAGGTTGTTGAAGGAATGTATCCATTGTGGCGAGACAACTGGACATTCTCTGTGGTAATGTACCACCAACTTCCGTTTCATTATTTCCCCTTGTCTCAATAATTAGACCAACATCGCCAATAGCACCCCATTGAATTGCAAGACCTGGTAAACCATTTGACTGCCTCTGTTCGACAATTCTTTCCATCGCCGAATTAGCCAATCCATAATTTGTTTGGCCATTATTGCCACGACCACATGATACTGATGAAAATACGACAAAATAATCAAGAGATGGACATAACTTACGTGATACACCGTCCAAATTTTTGGTACCATTAATCTTTGGCATTGTCACAGCTTTAAAGTCAGCTTCCTCTTGATTTTCAATCAAAGCGTCACGTAAAACTGCTGCCAAATTAAAAATACCACCAACTGGAGCGATTTTGTTCGACTCTGAAATTAATTCTTCAGCGCCTTGAATAGTTGTAACATCAGCCGTTGAAATCAATACATTTATACCCATTTCACGCCATCGACGAACGGATAGAGATTGATAACCAGTTCTGATACCCGAACGAGATGTTAATACGATATTTTTGGCTCCACGAGTGATCATCCAATTTGCCAATTCTAATCCAAAACCACCAAGGCCACCAACTAACACGTAACTCTTATCTGGATTCATATAAGTTCTTGGAATTGCGGCGACAGTCTTGGGTAATGGTTGAGTGATGCCACGTGTTTCTTCATCACGGATTTTTATCAAAACTTTACCGATGTGCTTGCCTGTTGCCATAAATCGGAATCCCTGTTCAATTTGTTGCTCCGAAAACACTGTAGATGGTAGCGGCCTAACTGCACCATTTGCAATACCCTCAGATACTAATCTCACCACTTCTTTCTTATCCAATGAATCCGTACTGAACAGTGCATCAAGTAAAATACCATGAAAACTAGTATTCTTTAAGAAAAATGACATACCAAGCGATGTATTATTGCTCAAATCAAATTTTCCAATCTCCAAAAATCGTCCATCCTTCGCTAAACATCTCACTGATGCCTGTAATTTTTCTTCAGCTAGCGAATTCAGTACAACATCAACACCTTTTCCATTCGTTTCATTCAATATTAACTGTTCAAATGTCGTATCTCGCGAATTTCCAATGTGTCTATCTGTCAATTGAGGGAATGTTTTTTTCAAAAATTCTCGTTTTTCCATTGATCCGACAGTGGTGTACACCGTACATCCGGTATGAAGTGCAATTGCAATACTTGCTTGACCCACACCTCCTGTACCAGCGTGAATTAATACACTTTCGCCGCGCCGTAGTTTTCCCCGAATGAATAAAGCATAATAACTTGTCGAATAACATACTGGAATTGTCGCAGCTTCTGCCAAACTCCATTTATCTGGAATTTCCCACAAAAATCCTGGATCGGCGAGAAGAGTTGTTGCAAGTCCTCTAGCAGGCACCATTCCCATTACACGATGGCCCTTGCTATTTCTACCGGCAAATTCTAAACCAAGAATGCAATCTTGTCCGGCTAAATCGCCAGGCAACGCATCGGGTGGAAGTTTTCCAGTTGCTAGCATAATATCTCTGAAATTCAGTGGTGCATAATAAACACTGCATAATTCACTATCTGGATATTTTTCTGGCTGATAATAACTTAATGGTCCCTCAATCCATCTGAGACTGCTCAAATCACCACGTGCTAGCGCATTTATGTATGCATGCTCAACTTGAAGTGATGACATATCACTCTGTTGATCAAGGCGTAAATGTCGATAACTTCCCCATTGGTTGCCTTTCAAAACATTTGAGACAAGTTGTTTATTCAATTGAGAAGAGTAAAATGAATCCTGTAGTGAAAATTTCGATATATTCTTGTCTTGAATGAAGATATATCGAGCATTATGACCACCTGATTCACGCCTGATACAAGTCATCAGTCCCACTAGACCAAGGAGCTCTTCGCCCTGTGATACTAGTAGAATTTGTTGCTCTTCTACTTCCGATTTTTTCAGCGCTGCCTTTATTCCTTCCAACCACGAAAAATTTCTCTCCGTTATTTGAATTATTATTGGCTCTGATTTCTCTTCTTCTCGTTTCAATAGTAAATACGATTTCCCTGGTGAAGTTTGATTGGCGACGAGAATGAATTTGGATTTTCTCAAATAAGATTTTTGCGGTACTCCTGTCTCCTCCAAAATGACAAAACCGCCAGGCTTCAGCGATGCCGCAAGATTTGATAGATATGCGGCATTTCCGTTACTAAGAACATCTGCAGCTATGGCGAGATGAAGGTCTTGACCCACTGGTGAAATCGCCATATCTTTGGATATTACTTTTATGTTTGACTGCTCCAAACTTGATGTGTAGTTTTCTATGGCGTTGACAGTTGCAACTTGAAAATCAACACTAAGACTAGGTTCATCCAACAATATATCCACTATTATTGGTGCAAGTAGGGCTTCCGCACTTCGTTCACCAGCAAATTCAACTCCTTTAATTTTCAACACACCAATATTCTCAGTGATAATTTGAACTAGCACAGTAAGAGCATGGATACGTGCCTTTATTGGATCTTCAACTAATATTTGAGAATTTTCATACGGCACGAACAAATACCGTTCGTGTTTTGGAGTAGCTTGATTCAGCTGTCTTCGCGGTGCGAGAGAAGCCTTCATTCCTCTCAATTCAATTCCACCCGATTTAATCACACCAATATTTGGATAAGAGTACACTGGAAAATGCTCATTCTCATCAAAATTTTCGGCCATTTCCAAATGTCGAATCGGATTTATAGCAGCATATTGCAATCTTGTTGGAAGATATAGATCTTTTGTATCTTTACCCAAAATGCTAAATTGTAGCATTGTATCCATGAAAGAAATCCATTCATTCATCCATGCCAGTTCTCCAGCAATAGCTCGATTATCCGATGAAACGATACCTTGAAATATTCCTGAATAATCATAACCTCGAAGTCTTAAATCCTTGTAAATGTCACTGGTATTCAAATTTAAAATGTCTAATTGGTTGTTTGATTTCGAATTACAAGGCTGTTCATCCAGTTGATTCATTGTAATGTTTTCTGGAGTGCGAATTTTTCCAGTTACAGCTGGTGAACCACCTTCGCAAATCTCAAAGTCGCCGGTACCGTCAAATATATTTATCAAAAATCGAATGGCACCCTCTTTTGGCATAATAGTCGCTCTATGAAATTGTATATCTTCCAATATAATTGGTAATTTCTGAAAGTCTTTCCCACGAAGTTTGGCGAATGTTTTCCATAGAATCGTAAGATACCCAGTAGCGGGAAAAATAATTCTACCATCAATTGTGTGACCGTCCAGATATGCGAACTCCTCTTTGGACAAATCAATTTCAACAACAGTTTCACCACATCCTCCAGTTTTACCAGAAAAATCTGCCACCGTCCATTCATCACTGTGATCCCAATCAACTATTGAATTTATCATTGGCGTGCCTCGACCAACTGGAAAACTCACAGGTGGATAGAATTTACTGATGTCCGGTTGTACACCAGAATTGTACAGTTTTCCAATATTTGTCAGCAGGAACATCAAATTGTTTGAGTGATCTTTCTTGTGGAGTCCTACATGTGTTGCAGTTGATGCGAGTGATCTTCTTAAAATTGCTTGTAGTAGACAGTGTGGTGCAATTTCAATGGTAATTGCATTATCCGGTATATGTTTTAATGCCGAATGGAACAGCACTGGCGAGAGGAGATTGTTCACATGATATGCTGGCGAACTGAGTTGAGCCAATGGTGTACCCCATGCCGATTCAGGAATCGATGAAGATATCCATCTGGAAGATCTTGGTTTTGAATTGGGTATTATTTTTTCTAGAGAGGCACGTAATTTTGGACCAACTGAGGCAATATACTTGGAATGAAACGCAACACTAGAGCTATTTACAATTTTAGCAAATATTTCCTCTTTTTTTAGTTGTTCTACAAACTTTTTAATAGATTCAACTGGACCGGACACAGTCACAGAATCAGATGAATTGTGGCAAGCAGGTGAAATATCCGGTGGACATCGCTTAGCAGTTTCATCCCAACTCAGACCAACAGCAGCCATTGCACCAGGCGGCAATTTCGAGTCCACGATGCTTTTACCTCTCCAGTACGCTGCCAAAACAGTCTGTTCTGGTGTAAAAGTACCATCAGCATAGGCACAACCAAGTTCACCTACCGAATGACCAATTATTCCATCAGGTTGAATCCCGATCATTGTTAAAACATCAACAAGCGCCACTTGAATCGCGGCAATTGATACAAAGCTATTTAAAACATTCTCAAATGTTTCATTTGTGCCATTGAAAATTAAATTCAGTAAATCAATGCCCTCTGATTTAAGCGCCTCAGCACAACGTCGCAAGCTCCTTGCAAATGTCTCAATAGCAAATAATTGCTTGCCCATACCGGCCCATTGACTACCCATTCCTGAAAATATATACCAAACTGGTCGCCTTTCCTGCGTTGATTGATATTCATCGATTTCGATTTGTTCATTTGCATCGTCAAAGATTCCAAAACCTCTAAAGTTGTGACCGACCGTATTAACTTTATGAACATTATGAACAAGTGAAATAAATTCATCATCCTTTTGGTATTCCTTTACTTTGTCCAAAAATAGTTCACAAGCTGCTCTGGTTCTTCCCGAGATAGCTACAAGTTTTGGGACCTCAACATTGAGCACAGGCGGTATTTTAGGTTTTGGGTTACTTCGCAGAATCACGTGAGCATTTGCACCACCAAAACCAAATGAATTGATTGCCACTAAACCACCTTTCCAGATTGTTGGCCTATCTACAACTTGAATTTTCCCGTCATACAATGCCGGTATATCCGAATTTGGTGTCTCAAAATGTAAATTTGCGGGTATAATTCCAGCTTCCATGGCAATTAACATTTTCGCAATAGCACATAAACCACTCGCAGGTTCCGAATGTCCCATATTTGATTTAACTGACCCAACTAGCAATGGTAATCGACGATCTTTACTACAGAATAAATCAGCAATTGAATTCACCTCTTGTGGATCACCGACTTTGGTCCCAGTTCCATGCGCTTCCACATAAACAACTTCAGTTGGATCAACTCCGGATTCAGCGTAAACTTCTCGCATCAATTTATTCTGCATTTGACCAGAAGGGAAAGTAATGCCCTGTACTTTATATCCATCAACATTTACTTTGGAATTTACCACTGTTGCATAAACTCTTTTGGCATCTCGGGCTTTCTGCAAATAAATAACTACTGCTGCTTCAGCACGTACATACCCATTACCTGCGGCATCAAATACTCTACATTTGCCCTCGGGTGACAACATATTCAAACGGTGAAATTGAAGTGAACTTGTCGGTTTCAATACCAAATTTACTCCACCAACAATTGCACCTTCGCAAAGACCAGTTTTCATTGCCATTATTGCTTGATTCATTGCGTATAGTGATGATGAACAAGCTGTATCAACTGCAAACGAAGGTCCTGATAAATCGAACGCATATGAAATTCTATTAGGAAACATGGCACGACAACAGCCAGTTAATCCATATCCATTAACCTTATCGGGGTCACCAGTAAAAATTTCATCCGACTCAGAGTTACATACTCCGATGAATACCCCAGTTTTCGATCCCCGAATTTCTGTTGGATTTACTCCGGCATCAACTATTGCCTCATGTGTCAATTCAAGTAACATTCGCAACTGTGGGTCCATTACATGTGCTTGCTTAGCGTGGACACCAAAAAAAGTAGCATCAAATAAGTTTAGATTTTTGAGCTTTCCCGAACGAGCTGGAAGCCCATAAAGTCCACGTGGCCATCGTCGTTCATCATCCGTTACCAAATCAATTCCATCAAATAAAGCACGTTTAAATTCTTCAATGTTATCGCATTCCGGTAGACGACCAGAGAATCCCGTGATTACAATGTCGTTATCAGCTGAGTGATTTACACTATCGGCAAGTGACTGATCAATCATTATGGGACTGTTGACACTTTCAAATCGTGCTGGCATTGTTGTCAAATAAAACAATCAAAACCGAATTTGCGATGCCAATCTTCAACCTTCACGTATTATTATCTCTTCGTGGTTATATGACACTGTAGTTTCGTGGACACCAAACTGTAATTGAAAAATTTTTTTTTTTCATTAAAAGTCCATATATGCTATCGATAAACATTTATATAGGGATATCATTGATTAAATTCAATAGGTGACACTAGATAGCACATGACGCACTTGCTTTGCATAAATATATCTGCCTAGTAAAGGAAAAGAAAAGAAAGAAAGTTAGATAAATAGAGGAGGTGAGGTAGATAGATAGATAGATAGTTTTTTATTATGCCATGGCCAAAGCCCTAAGGCAAGTAGATACATGTATAGAAAATCGAAGTTTAAAACAATTTGATACACACAAATAATAACAGAAAATGTTTGAATATAGAAATAAAATAAATGGATGAGATGACAATAGTTGCGATAACATAGTTGTGACAATAGCACTGATGTGACCGCAATGAGTAGTAAGGAACAACAAAATAATCAGATATGAAGTAAAAATATAAACATAATGGTGAGAACAATATTAACAATATGGGGGGGGGGGGGGGGGGGAGGAGAAGATAAAGGGAGAACAAAAAAGTAAGAATCTATGAAAATTACATCATTGCAGATAAGAGGAAAATCACGATTGTGTCAATTATACGCCTAACCTTGTTAAAAATGGCATGCACCAGATAATCTTTACCATAACCAATACAACGAACAGCGTTATCAATTGAAGACTACACGCGAAGAAGGCGCTTTGCTATGAATATTCAAAACAAAACATGACACATTTTAAATATTCCAGTTCCGTTGAACTTGAAATAAAATAATGGATAAACTGATTACCAATCAATCATGAATGAAAATTTACTGTATATAGATAAGTCGCAGCAGGTGACAATTAATCGCAATTCAAATAATGTATACAATATATCTGTGTAACAACTGAATAATAACTATAAGCGCGCGTGTATCAATTCACACCGATATAGCAGATCGGAGGGAATCGAACTAAAGCATATTTATTTATTCCACAGAGGTAAGGTCAAGGTAAGGTGAAGTTCAATAAACAATTGATCATTGCACAATTGTAAAAATGTTGTAATTGTTATTATTTTGAAAATTTTAAAGTGATTCAATTATTTTATGCACGTCCTAAAGTCACGTCACACGTCACTCAACTGAAATTTAATATCCATCCTACTCAGAATACATAATTATTATCTCAACTGACCGAATGTACGTTGAGAACTTTTTCCATTCACATTAATGCGATGTCACTCATGATCAATGATAAAATTTCACACCTTGGAATAATTATTGTGATAGTGTAATAAGAAAAAATTTGAAACACCTATAATATTCAACGTATTAATAATTTGACGTCTCACGCGGCGGCCGTGCGATAAAGAAGTGATAACAATAATGCTTATATTACTCCATGTCTCATGTGTATCACAGTGGATTCAAATGACCAAAAGAATTTTTCATTCCATACGAATAGTCAGCTTTTTTTGTTTGCAATATAAAAAAATATATGTGATTATAGTATGAGGGAAATAAAATTTCATCTAGTTTATTAGTATGGTTGAATTTCTCCAAACACATTCTGAGGAAAAGTATGAGTACGTGTCGAGACAGTTTTTCATTTTTCTTGTTTTGTATTCTATCTCCGATACTAAATATATTCAATTGTATAATACTATATTCATAGTTTAGATTTCTGTAGCAATACAATACAAATATTACTCATTTGATTATCGATATATTTAATCAGGAGAAAAAATTACATATGGTCAGACGATTGAGAACACGTGATGTCCGCGTGTTTATTTTTCCCTCTCTTTCTTCTCGAAACGTACAGTACACACATCGCACACGCGTACACACAATGATAGTTTGTATAAGTTTCCAATTTTCCCCACCTCTACTAATGCAATCGATCGTATGATATTTTTGTTTCTTTAATAATACAGTCGTCATCAATTTATGAAAAAAAAATACTGTGTAGTGAAAAGTATGAACTTTTGTCGAGTTTATTATTTAAAACTGCATTAATATATATTTGTTGTACAAACTGAAAAATGTATATGAAACTAACAATGAACCATTACACTAATATAAGGCTTTCTTTCCTGCTATGAAATGATGGAAAGTCTATTTTACCGGCGTAATGAACACAGAACCAACTACCTAAAGGCCATATATTACAATACCGCCTTCGTTGGTTGTCATTTCTCTCTTTTTCCCTTTGTACGCTTCGAGAAATTCAATGAGAACCGTTGTATACTGGAGGTATATACAACGGTAAACAAAATTTAACCAACAATCATCATTATCCTACTTACTTTATGTATATAGAAATGAAAATACAATTACAATTGAACTATTCAAGTTAAGAATTATTCATGAATTTTCTTTAATATCAAAATAGTAAGCTTTAATTATATTTTTTCTCTCTAGTGAAAAACGACAAAATCGTTGAACGTCCGCGTCTAATCGTACCGTAATATTTGATATGGATGCGGCAGCATATTAAATGTATATTGAAGAAAATAATTTCATGCTTTGAACTAATACGATTTTTTCTCTCTCTGTTTCAATAATATTTTAACACATTAACCAAAACGTTAAATTCAACATTTTCAACTTACCTAATACGTTGATAATCCTGTAAAAAAAAACTTGTGAAAAGTAGCAACCTCCACCGCAGTAAAATTGAATAACAAAATTATTTGTGCAAGACTGAAAGCACAACAATTTTGATATAAAGTGATTTAAAGTAATTTATATTTATATTATACAAGTTGTTGTAAGTATAATTCACGATGACTTGTTCACTCAACAACAATTGCTACCCAACGTCATGAGCGTGTCGCAAAGGACTAGCTGGCGTTTTGTCGTGCGGGCATCTCGTTATTATTGAATTGGACCGGCCCCGTGGTCTGACATCAGACCATGTGGCATCGACCAATAGGAGAAAAGCCACAGAGACGCGCGTGCGCGCGTCTTCCGGCTCACGCGCGGAGCGCGCACGAGCTCCTGTCGCTGCGCAACTACGTCCTAACTAATCATATATTTAGTCCTATTCTATTTCTCATATGATTCGCCGTCGTCATTGATATTTCCACTTAATAGAACATGGGAACCCATGAGATAAATATAATTTTATAACTGCAAGTCCATGTGAAAACACAGTAAGAAATTTGGAATTCTCCAATACTCAATTATATATTGCTCAATTTTTTTTCCTTTTTTTTTTCTCCAATTCTTTTCAAGTGATACTCTATTATTATACATATGAGCAAATGCAAATCAATACAACTGCCATGCAACCCTTTGTCTTATTATATATGTATGTGTATGTATTCCTATATATGTATATATATAATAACTGCAATATTTATGCATATTTTCGCGTTGAAACACGTTTAAAATTTCTCGACTATATATACGATATATAATTATAATGTCTATATTTATTGTTATGAGACTAAAAAAAATGTGTAGGGGGTCAGTAAATACATCAAAGGTCAATACGTGAAATGGAACAATACAGCAAACGTGTTTTTATTTTATTTATTTTATAAATAAATATGTATGATGGCGTTTTTGTCTGCAATAAATGGAAAAAAAAACAATGTTAACGATATGAAGATTACAGGTAAATTGATTCATGCAAAAAAGATTTATGAATAAGGAAATAGATGATTATATCATTACATTAACATACGTACACTATTTAGTATTATTGAAGCACCACTCACTCAGCAGTCAAAAAGTATTTTGCAATTTAAATAGTGATGTAACTTATCAACTAATTGTAATCGGAATATGTAAATGCATCTCCGAAATGTATTTTACATTTCCTAAAAATCATTGAAAACTACTTTTTTCCTTTCTTTTTTTGTTTTTCATTGGCTTCTGCAAGCTTTTGTAGTTCCAACTCAACAGCTCGTTGTTTCTTTCTGCACGTTGGTGTTTTAGAATACCACGCTAAACATCAATCAAAACCATGAATTAAAGACCACACCACGCATATAATTTTAAAAAAAGTCTAATATATTTTTGTACCCATAAACGCCTCCTCCTCCTCCTTGTAGACCGGGTTGCGAGCGCTCATAGCATGTATCAACTCTACATGCGTCAGTGGTTGAACCCGCAACTGAACTATCCGCTTTGTTGTCATTACCTACAAATTAAGGAAAAATTTTTAATAAAATATCCGCCATAATTTAATCTGCAATAAACACTTTACCTCATTTATTGTTTGAATGACTGTACCGATAGTAAATCCATCAGAAATTTTTGCCATCGCTGATGTATCAAACTGCCTACTGATACCCGAATACTGTTTTAATAAATCACAAAATATAATAATATTAATGATAATAATAATGAAATGATAACAATATGAATAAGTCTATTGAATGAACCGATGTTAATTCATAATATAGAATATGTTATTTTTACAATATGATCTTGTCACGTAATTATGATAATTATTGCAATAAATACTCCAACGATGCAATGAATTAAATTCAAATATAAATATATATGTATGTCAATATGCTAGCTTGAATATTATTGTGTCATAATATATCGATATGTCATAGGCTAAGTGGTGTAATCATCAATTTGCATTTTTTTCAGGAAGCAATAAAAAAAATTTAATAACTTATTAGTGTTTGGAGGATTGTTGATGAAAACTTCAATAGTGACCAATAACTTATGATTGAAGTTAATGCAATATAATAATTGAATGTGTACAGCGATTAATTTTTTAGAAATTTACGATTATTATTTTCATTATTTGTTCTGAACTTTTGAGGGTTACGCCAATTAGCCTATGACATGTTCATATATGTATATACAATACCTTATACAGTAAATCCTTCCACAATAATGACATTGTGCCATAGTCAGGTCTGGGGATATAGATAACCTTATCGTATGTTTGATATAGGAGCTTCTGATCGCAGTCCCACGGTGAATTTGACGTTCCAATAATAATCACCCGATCTTCATTGGTCAAGCTTTTAACCAACTTTGGCAAATCCTTTTTCAGCCGTTTTGAATCACTTTTATCTGTTTTGGATACTTTTTTCACAAATGGCTTTTCTGCATCGTCCATGAATATTACCGACGGTTGAAGCAAACGTGAAACCTGCCATCCAAATTATTTATGAATAGCAATTTTAGTGACGAAAATATTCTAAAATATGATATATATTTGATTGTCAATGAAAATAACGTTACTCATGCCTTTGATATCAAATGTAACAGCATTATCAGTCCCGATTTGCCTGGATATTTACCGACAATATTCGATGGAGTGATATCAAATAGAGTGGCATTTAATTCAGTGCATACTGCGTGCACTAACATTTTTTTACCACTGCCACGCGAGCCAGCTATCAATACAGATCTTACTAAAGGTGTCAATTGTCTGACAATATCATTCCCAAGAGGTAGAATACAGTATTCCGCTATAAGCTGCCTCACATCTCCTGCAAATAATAATTGCAAATTAAATATTGTCTATACATCATTATCAAATTTATTTTCCCTGTGCCGATAGTTGAATTTTTTTCACCCAATGTTGGAAGAGGATCTTTTCCATTGTGCCAAAGATCAAAATTAAGGAAAGACTTTTCGCCTTTGAAGCTTTTCAAGTAAATTTCAGGCACAACCTTGATAATTCCTTGAATTAACAGCTCTTCGATAAGTGAATCAATTGTTCGATCAGGTGTCAAATCTTTTTCCTTCTTTCTTTTATTTTTCTTTCCACTCCGGCGCACTCGTTTCGGTGTTTTTTTCGCTCTCTTACCTTTATGGCCCTTATCCCGATCCAAAGCCAATTGAAGAGCTTCAATATCATCTGTTGTAAACAGTAAAAATAAGTGAAAATTTGATAAATATCATATATGCATCTGTTTATACAGATATATTTATATTTTTATATATATATATACGTACATATGTATTAATGTTGATTGTCTAAATTACTATTATTGCATTCACAATTCCATTGTGCTTACCCCTCAAGCTTTCGTCCACCCCGAGTCTCACCTCGTTCTCCACTTCTCGCATCTTCCTGGCAAATATCATATCACTGTAAGGCAATTGCCACGGATTTCCGGATTCATCTTTCCCTAGCCACGTATTTTGATATTCTGTATGGGCTTGAATCAATTCTGGAAGTGAGTTTGAAGGAATTATTTTTATACCGGGCTCCGACTCATCCTCCGACTTTTCTGTATCACTTTCTTTCTTCGATTTTAATTTTTTTGACCGCTTCGACTCCTTTGAGGAAGATGATTCCTTTGATTTACTCAGTGAACTCTCAGTACCCTGTATGCAGTACATATACGCCTATACAATGTCTCAGTTTTGCAATTGACGAACTCTAAAAAACATTCACATATGATGCACTTACCTGTCTGCTCATTATATATCTAGATCCACCACTCTCAGCTGATGGCAGCTCTGGTATTTTTCCAGTTTGTTGAAAGTACTCATTGATCCAGTGTCTTATGTCACTCCGCATATTCTCTTCCATAATGGTACTCTTTGCTATCTTTATAAATTGTTTCGTTTCCACCATCATTTTTTCATGGAGCTTGTGATATTCCACCTGCTTAATACGCCGATATTGCTTTATCTTATCAGCAATCCTATAATTTTCTGTAAGTATTTGCGCTGGTTGAATCATTCCAATTAGCACCATTTCTTCAATTCTTCTTTTTCTCATTTTTTGGCGTGTTATATATCCTCGCCATACCTTTTGTATCTTCAGAGTTGCAGCGATCTCTTTCGCTACATCCATCTGTAATGACTTACGTTTGATGATTGATTTTTCCTTCATTTCTCGAATTTCTTTCATAAATTGAAATCTGTGATAATGTAACAATTTATATACAGTTGAATTATATATAAAGTTGATTGATAGGTGAACTATGTGAAATTCATCATTACCTCACGCGACCTTGACGCGCTCTCTCGTGTGTTTGAATGAGTTTTATTGCATCCAATTCTGTTATTTTTTTTGGTAAAATAACCTCATTCAATGTGCCAATATTCCTGAGGATACTTTTGATAAATTCATGACGTTGTTGAATTTCGGTGTCGTGTTCGCGTTTAAAGTAACGTGGAATATTCAACTCGACTTCTTGTGGGAGGATTTCATACTTGAGAAGAACATCGTCATAATAGTTACATTCAGAAATATCCACCTCCACCAATTCATGTTTTAGCTCCAAAATTCTGGCCAAAGTGAAATCTAATAATTTACGTATCAACATACATTTTTGCGGTTGTATCATTTGATCATAGCATTGCTCTAATTTGTTAAAAATCACAATGTACCTATAAGTAAAGTCAATCGCTGAAGTTCACTATTATTTTGAGATTATCAATATTCATAATTACCTTACGTAAAGTTCGGATATGTTTCTATGAATTTTTCGACGATCTTTTTGTGGTTTCACGTTTTGAAGATTTGAATCAATAAAGATAACCTTCTCGAGGGCACTCTCTGTATCTCGCCAAAGTTCATCGTATGTCGCATTCGACATTTTTCTTATAAATATCACTTATTATTACTCTATACTATATTGTTGAATTGTATTGTCGTTCAATATCGCTTGTTACTGTTGGACACATGTATATGTAGTGTTTACAGATTCATTGTGAGCTATTCCATCAATACTATCGTTGCCATGCATGGGTATTATATACAATAAAGTAATTTAAAATATACAAATTCATATATGATATGTATAGTTTTCTCTGTTTATATATTGATCAAGCAGTTTGATGGAGAATTAATTGATTTAATTGGTTCAACATTTTGTGTTTTTTTCATTGTGAATCGTTACCATTTAAGTAACAATTCTCTGTGAATATAATCTCAATATATTTATTATATTTACTCATCATAACATTATTATACATTAACGATCTCATATTTATGATCATCATTAAAAACAACTTATATTTATTGTTCGGATGCCATTACGTGTTCAATCAAACCTAATGCGCTCTAATCGAATGCATAGATGATATAGTAGATGAAATATATGAATAAAATATCGATATATGTAATTATTGTATCAATTCATACGGCGCGCTTAGAGCAAAGCACAATTTGAATATTACGATTTGGCGGAAATAGTGTGGCGCGGTCATCTATTAATTTCACAAATACTCGGTACCTGTGGCGCCATCAGCCAGGTACTATATAACGTATACATTATACGCATATATGCATGGATACATGCCACATACACATATTATACCAATGAAGATGCATATTGTATGTATATGTGTATATCACGAAATAAAAAATATAAAAAAAAACGTCATTTCCCGTCATTTGTAGGTTTTATTGTATAGCGCTTTTTCGTTTGGTACATATAACGACAAATACTTTGTAAATTATATAAAACTTACATGAACAATTAATCGTGGTGATGAAAAAATTATAAAAATGTTAATGATGGCCTCGGCATTAGAACAATTTGTAAATAACGTCCAAAGTCTTTCAACTCAAGGTAATTTGTTATGTTTTTTTGACATCCATGCATTATATATATTGATGCACATAACCTTAAAATAATGAAAAGTATTGCTCTGGAAAGCGAAATGAATAAAACAATATTTTACTACGAAATAATAGAGATAATGCATGAAAGTAATATACAAACTACAATGGAGTTTATTTGACAGGGAATTTTCGAGAGCTGTGTGATGTTATTGGAAAATCGACTGAACTGCTTATGAAAAATGGTCTACACCTGGACAATGTTCTTGAGACACTTGACTTACAACAACACTCACTTGGAATTTTAGCAATTCTATGCGTTAAACTCAATCTCTCACGCACCAGTGGTGGTAATAACATTGATGCATACAAAGTGTTATTTAATAAAGTACAAAAATTTATCATTGGATGTAATGGAGAACAAGTTCGATTTGCACCCGACACTTGTATGTATACATTTCTATTATTCGTCCTTAATAATAAATATTAACGTTATTATTTATATTATACGATGTTCCGTAGACGCGGAGCTCTGTCATTTGTTTACACAATCTGTGGTGGAACTCAAAGTACCAATACATGGTATTGATCTCCTTCGCCGAGCAATACGTAAAATTCAATTGTTTGACAGTCAGTTAACGTCAATACACGCTGATTTATGTCAACTCTGTCTTCTTGCCAAGTGCTTCAAGCCCGCTCTTGAATTTCTCAATACCGACGTCACAGGAATAAGTCAAGAGGGCGGTCAATTTGACACAAAGTACTTCTTACTGTATTATTATTATGGTGGCATGATTTATACGGTCCTAAAAAATTATGACAGAGCTTTATACTTTTTTGAAGTGTGTATAACAATACCAGCGATGGCAGTTAGTCATATAATGCTTGAAGCATATAAAAAATTTATCCTCGTATCGCTCATACTTCATGGAAAAGTTGTTAATATACCAAAATATGCAAGTCAGGTATTGATAAGATTTATTAGGCCACTTAGCCAGGCTTATCAAGAGTTGGCTACTGCATATTCTACTAATAGCTGCGAGGAAGTTCAAGGCATTATCAATAAATATCAGGAATTATTTACTCGAGATCATAACCTCGGTCTCGTTAAGCAGGTCCTTGGTTATTTATATAAAAAAAATATTCAACGACTGACAAAAACTTTCCTCACGCTCAGTTTGAGCGATGTTGCGAGCCGGGTGCAGCTTCCTGGTCCTTCCGATGCCGAGAAATATATTTTGAACATGGTGAGCATATTGCAAAATAACATTACTGCATAACGTTTTAGATAATACTTTTTTTTACAAATAAATATAAATAAAGTGTTTTTAATTATTCCATCTGTTATTAGATTGAAGAGGGTGAAATTTATGCAACAATCAATCAAAAAGATGGCATGGTGGTATTCCACGATGATCCAGAGAAGTATAATTCACCGCGAATGCTAGCTCGACTTGAAAAAGAAATGGCCGCCTGTGCTGAACTAGACAAACGTGTTCTAGAAATGGAAGAAGAAGTTATTGTCACACCACAATATGTTCGCAAAGCATTTGGACAGAGTGATCAAGATGATTCTACAACGGGTGGTCCACCTCCTAGCAATGTTACAAATACACAAATTCAAACTAAACTTAACACTTACTCTATGTAACTTAAAAACATCACTGTGCGTTATCTTTATTAAAAACAAAAGTAAAAACATAGAAAAGTGAGCGTAACAAAAGAGAAAAAAGAACGTAGCAATGCAACATATATCCTTTTATATACATATTTATTCAGTTTATTTCAACATGTTTTTTCACATTTAAAAAAATCCCGTTCAAAAACAGTTTCATTATTATTTTCTTCATTCTGCATTACTCGTTTTCGTTCTATCGTTTGATGGATTAGTACTGAATATAAATGAAGGAAGTTCACGTAAGTATGATGCAGTTATATTGAAATATCGTCGATGAATGTTCATATACTTTCTTTATTTTTAACTTTTTATTCATTGTTTAATGTTAGCCAGGACTTGCACTTTATAACCTCTCAGACACGTCATTAAATATTTTCTGGAATATTTCGTCAATGCTGAATCTTCCATCGATGAAAACAATGGTCTTGTATAGTTCTTGCTCCTTCTCAATTTGTTCTTTATATTTTATATGTTCCGGCCACACGATTTTATCAAAGTAACCTGGTACATCAGGTGGGTCGTATAAACGAGTTTGACGTCTCTCCCAGCACGTTTGCTTTGTCAACGTCAGGAAATATTTGAGGTGGCATAAGTCCGCAATTGGTTTGTAATTCAAAACAAGAATACCATCGATTATTAGAATCCGTGTATCAAATTCATACTTTTTTTCACAAAGATCATAGTTCACGTCATTTGAAGATTCTAATAATTTTAACACATCCGTGTGCATTTTTTTCATATCTAAACTCGTTATTATATCCCAATTGTGGTGATCCAATTCTGCTATGTGCTCGTGTCGCAAATCGTTTTCCGGAAGGTAATAGCAATCTTGATTGATATAAGACGAGTTTTTTATACTCTTGTGGAGCTTTTTTGCCAAAGTCGTCTTACCACTACATGTTGCACCACTTATTCCAACCACCAGCCAACGAATCATGTTAATATTCGGTATTAAATGCTTTGAAATAATTACTGTTTCAATAAACTATTTAATCACAATTTTGTGTTTAACAATATGTGACTCGTAGAAATTAATTAATTGGGGTTGATAGGTAAAAATTCATATGCACATATGCTCACTAATGCACTCACTTATCTCCGGGTTTATGACTTTACTGATTGAATTGCGATAAACACACACACATACGCACCCGTTCTCAATATTGTATCATATCTATTATATTACGTAAACCTGTTCACTTTTTTTTTTACATGAATTCATTCACTTGATTTATCGAAATAAGACTATTACTTCAGCTTTACTAACTGGCCTAAGATGAAATACATTCTTTATCACTTCACGTAAGTACAAGCAATCTGAGGTTATATAATGTAAATAAAACGAGCCCACCAATAAAGCACAGACCAGATATCGCAGGTAATATCAAAGCCAGATTGTGAGAATAAAAACCCAAATAATGGAGACTATTGTCGTCAAAGAAGGGTAAACCAATTATCCAAATAGAGTAATAGAGAAATAGAATTGATACACCTATAAGAATTATCTTTCCTCTCTCTCGATCACTGTCAAGCATTTCAGTTAGTTATTCAAATAATCTTCGGCAAATTTTCTAAAGTCCTCTTCGGTAAAAGCTGTAGTTTCCTCTTTTTCAGCTTCCGTATCTTGTAAAATTGGTCGTTTTTTAACAGCGCGGCTGAAGAGCTACGAAATAAAAAGAAAAATAATTATGAGTTGAATGTTCACATGGAACTTTTTATCAGACTAAAGTTATGCGATACCTTGTCGGCAATATCTGAATCAATGTGATGGCCGCTCAGCAGCAGAAGCCTTTGAATGTTCTCTTCTGTCGAATCTTTGTTCTCAACCATGCGTTTTTTACTGGTGCGCGTGGTGAGTTTTCTGTGTTGACACGATGGAACAAGTGATTCTGAACAAATAACGCAATTTATTATCATCTTTTCGACATGCATTAAAAGTCTCATTTTGAAAATATATAAGTGAACATAGTAAACCTTACTCGACTTTTTGTTATTTTTCACGATTCTATAATTGGCCGGTATCAAATCTAAAACACTTGTCAATTTATTTTTCATCCGCTTTTTCTTTTCTGTGAAAATAAATGAGGTGTAAATGGGGAGAATTTGAAAATGAGATGCGTAATTAGAAATTGGAAATTCCACCTAACCTCGCAATTGAGTTTGAATTTATTTACCATGTTGTATGTCGATTTCAAGATTCACCAATTCAAGACTCATACGATTTAAAGAAGTTGACATTTTTCAGGGTAATATGTCCCTGTTACTATTCTATTTACGTTGTAAAAATACGGGTTATCAATAAGAGCACGTGCAATCAAAAACGTCACCAACAAACACACAACATTCTAGTATAGCACTGAAATTCAGCGCCTCTCATAATGTATAATGTACTTCTCATTGCACGTACGCTACGAAACTTTTTGACAATATATAGTGCGACACTAGCTCAATGTTGATACACCTATACTTTATTTTCAATCGGCTCTTGGCAATCTGGTGTTTACATAACCTTGATAAATCTTGATACATTAAAACCCAATACCGGCTTTGGCCGTACTGTTCTAAAATAACCTGCGTTTATAGATATATATTCCTCTGTATCCCATTACATTATACATTATATTTATATATATGATACAACAATATGATATTGTAGTGAAACCAAATACATTAATAAAAACCGAGAACACTGTAAATTTTTACCGCGCCGAAATGATAATCGCCATGATCATATACACATTACTAATTTAGGATAGGTGGATTGAGTAGCTGATATATTAATGATATATTCTTATAATTGTCACAAGATAATTACAATAATGTTAAAAATATTCCAAAAATCTATTAAACAAACTAATATGACGGGGAGATATTCTAGTGTTTGGTCGCCCTTAGCAAAAACATTCAACTCAGAATCAACAGATCATTTCACAATTGATTCATCCAGAAAATCAACTGTAAATATCATTAATAATTTCATAATATCTAATTGTTCTAAGCACATTATTCAATATATTTATACATATATTTTTAGGGACTTTTCGGAATTGCTGACCTCCAAACTGCAATGGGATTTGACGAGTTGAAGGCTCAAGCTCTCACAGATTCAAATTATTTTATTGACGAAGCAATTGGATCACACAGGAGACGAAAAATGGTGCAAATATTTGATGATCTATCAGATACACTATGTAGAGTTGCCGACTTAGCTGAATTTATTCGAGTAGCCCATCCCGATGAGGAATTTACTTCGGCTGCCGAAAACGCTTGTCTTGCAGTCAGTGGTATTGTTGAAAAATTGAATACCCATCGAGATTTATATAATGCATTATTGAATGTCATAAAATCCGGAGATATTCAAATTACAAGTGAAATTGATGATCATGTGGCGAAATTATTTTTATTTGATTTTGAACAATGTGGGATCCACTTGCCTGAACAATTACGTCAAAAAGTCGTTAATATGAATGATAATATTTTGCAATTAGGTCAGAAATTTATGGCTGGTGCGGTATTACCTAGAACAATAGATAGTGACGTATTGCCCCGGCATATCGCAAAGTATTTCACGAAAGAAGATGGCAAAATTTCGATCCACAGTCTTCATACTGATTCGTCTGATGCTGTTGCACGTGAAGCTGCCTATAAAATATTTCTATATCCCGACGATCAACAAGAATATTTATTGACTCAACTCTTGAATAATAGATATGAACTCGCCCAAATTTGTGATTATCCTACATACGCACATAGGGCTATCAAAGGAAGTACAGTCGACACGCCTGATGTCGTTTATAATTTTCTCAATATTCTCAATACCGAATTGAAAGATCGAGCACAAAAAGACTTTACTACGATGAAAAAAAAGAAGAACGATGAATGTTTAAATCAAGACGATAAACTTATGCCATGGGACACAACTTATTTGACATCTAAAATAAAAAGAAATTGGCTTGGTGCTTCTTACAATGAATTCGCGCCCTATTTCTCTATCGGAGCCTGCATGGATGGTCTCAATATATTAACACAGTCTATATTTGGAATTCGTTTAGAGTCAGAGCCAATTGCTGCTGGTGAAGTGTGGGCGCATAATATTCATAAGATCGCGGTCATTTGTGAAGTTGAGGGATTGCTTGGACATATATATTGCGATTTTTATGAGAGAGAAGGCAAACCCAATCAAGATTGTCATTTCACTATTCGTGGTGGAAGAACTTTAGCAGATGGTACATATCAAAATCCCGTAGTTGTTCTTATGTTATCATTGCCATCTCCACGCGGCACAAATCCATGTCTTCTCAATCCGTCATCAGTTGACAATCTGTTTCATGAAATGGGACACGCTCTACATTCAATGCTCGGACGTACCCAATATCAACATGTTACTGGTACTCGATGTAGTTCTGATTTTGCTGAAGTACCTAGTGTACTTATGGAATATTTCGCGAGTGATCCAAGAATAATTAAACTTTTTGCTAAACATTATCAAACACAAGACTCTATTCCAGACACAATACTACAAAAATTATGCGCGTCGAAAAATATTTTCCCAGCGTCAGAATTGCAAATGCAAGTTTTCTATAGTATGCTCGATCAGGTATATCATTCAAGAAAAATTGTAACTTCTACTACACAAATATTAGCAGATATTCAAAAAGATTATTGTGGTTTACCGTACATCCATAATACAGCGTGGCAATTAAGATTTTCACATTTAGTTGGATACGGTGCCAAATATTATTCTTACCTCATCTCTAGAGCAATAGCATCTTGGACTTGGCAAACTTATTTTGATGCCGATCCATTGAGTCGCACTGCTGGAGAAAAGTATAGGAGAGAATGTCTTGTTCATGGTGGTGGTAAACCATCATCCAAAGTTGTTTCTGATTTTTTACATAAAGAAGCTAGCGCGGAGAATTTTGCCAAATCACTTATTAATGAAATAGATACAAAGGACGATCATGTGCGCACAATTATGACAATGAAAAATTGAACTGCTCCACTAAAGATTTCATAATATTTAATCATAATTATACTTGCGGATTATTTTATCAAAAACATTGATTCTATTATATTTCTCTTAAATACACCGAACCAGATTTATATTCAACATCTAATTATCTATTGTAAATCCTATGATGAAATATTGTATAAAAGAATTTATTCTCAGCGTAACTTTCTTCCAACCATCATTATCTAATTATCTCAATGGTGACTTGTGCGGTACAAAATATTTGGAATTGTTTTATGGTTCATATAAAAACGAATCATTATACCATTGTTAAATGTATAAAAAATTATGAAATAATTTTATAAATAGTTATGTTAATTATAATGGGGTATTTTGGTCAAATACGAAATAAATTAAAATTAGTTAAATCGCATATTGTACGTATTGTATTTGCGTTTGCCACAGTAATTCAATATCACTAATGAAAATCACTGCCGGAGTGACACAATGTATCAATGTTTCCACCACGTACGAGATATACAAATAATATAAAATTGTCATCAGCGTGTTCTCAAATAGTACCCATGTATAATGAACTTTCCATTCAATAAATAAAATAATGTTAATGAGAGAAAAATTGCAAATCACCCAACTCGGTTGTATTTTTATTTTGTAATCAAATGGTTTTTTGTTATTATTTTTTCATTATTTATCAATAATATTAAATGTTAAGTATGCATTTTTGTTTTTTGTTTGTTTTATACAGTCACATCATATTTTCCGTCACATCACTCGCAGATTTTTGACTAATGGAGCTAATATTCTTTGTTTTACAATTTTTGTTTTCATCATCATTCGCCGTTATAGTTTATTTACAGAAGCACTGAACACTTTCTATTTGCGTTTTTTTTGTTTTTATTTTTTTTTATATTCCCTATTTTTTCTATTTTTTTCACACCAAAAAAAAAATTAATTTCCGACGTTGCTATGAAAAGTTCAACTGTAGAATCTGTAAGCGGCAATAAATCAGTTGTCAATTATCCACGTAGCATTGCTTTCATTGTATCATTGAGCTCCGATTTGAATAGCAACACTCTTGCCAGCAACGTTCCTTAGTTAACATTCACGAATATTATTTAACATTGACAAAACCAAAAATTAAGGATACGAAACAGTGCAAATGTACTGATGTGTGTTTCACGTTTCCTGCGCTGGTTGCTTATAGTTGATTAAATTTGTTCCACTTTGGAATTATTTGTAATTCATACACACTATTCTTTGAAAAGCCATCTTAATTTTCAACTGGCTTCTTATGGAATTTTCGCATGAGACTCTACCATTACCAACAATTTTCATTCAATTCATTTATCCACATACTCTCCAAACGTTTTTTTCTAAGTGTAACAAACTTTACCCACTTTAACGTGACTTTGGCATTTTTCTGTTGTTATGCAACATAATTGTATTGGTTTGCATTATCTTTATCTCGTTCCATGTAATCGCGATCAATTAACGATTCGATGCGCTTTTTCAAATCTGCGGGCTGCAAATATTTCAATTTTTTTTTAATTATATTTTTTTTATTCCTTCTTTTCGAATCGGAAGTGTTAAATTTTATTACAACTCACCTTTACGGGAAATTTCAGTTGATTGTAAAGCTCACTAATGAGAAGATTGTGTGTAAGAGTTTTTCTCATTTTCATAATTCTTACAATTGCCGCATCAATCTGGTATTGCCTATCCTGATAAACTCTCTCTTCTGTTGCTTTCTGCTCTTCATTCTATTTAAATAGAGAGAAAAGAGGAACGAGAAAAAATAATATATTCAAGGACATAAAATATAAAATAAATATTATCAATACTTTCCCCTCCTAGTTGTACAATAATAATAATAATAATAATAATAATAATAATAATAATAATAATAATAATAATAATGATAATAATAATAATAATAATAATAATAATAATAATAATAATAATGATAATATAAAATTGCTTACCGTCTCTTTCATTTGTATTTGATTGATCTTAATTCTAAAAAGCTTATTGATGAAATCGGCGTGAAAAACGAATCGATCGTTATCAGCAACATCTCTACCCCTTGGATTTTTTTGCAACACTCTTGCCTTGCCGCACGCAAGCGACTGCAAAGTTCTCCTGAGCTCACCGTCCTCAATATTAGTGGAAGCTTTGATATCTTCCAGTGACAAATCATCAGCATCGTTGAAGAGTATCAGAACAAGGGACTGGAACAACGAAACTTGAAGCTCTTTATTTCCAGTGTTAAATGTCGCCTTCAAAACACAATGGCCCAAAGTCGGTTGCCATTGAAGTTTACGTCCACTGTGTTTGCCCAGATAAAATGTGTTGAACACTTCTTGATATTGTACCATTTCTAGCGGTAAGGTCACCTCCATCACCGGATATGTTGGCCAATATCCCATAGTTAATATAGCTACAGTTAGATCCAAATTGTTTGCCAATAATTCATGCTGAAGGTGACCTGAATATTGCTTGAAAGCAATATTAATATCCTTACTCAATTCCATATCTTTAAACATCCCCTCGAGTTTGCTAGTAAAACCACCTCCACATTCTTGCTTCAATTTTGAGAGCATCGACTTTTCTGCATCTACAGATGCTGATTTTCCTACAAGCAGTCGTTTAGCAAGGTCCTTTTTATAGAATGCCTCAAATACATCTTTTCCATGAATGAAACGAAATAACACCATTATCTTGTCTAAAAGTCGTTCCAATTCTTCTTCAGTTGCTTCTTTATTACCCGCCCGTAATTTCATATCTACAAATTTAGCAATCAATTCTGCGGGTTTATTTGCACGTTGATTTATAAAAGCTTCAAACGCCTCCTTTAAACTGTTTGCAAATTTTTCATTTCTGTAAAAACATGTATTTACGATATTGTCCATCTTGTCCTTAAAATCCAACAGCTCTTGAACCATAGTCTTGTCTTTTTCTGGATCAATAACTATTGTTTTACCCTTTTTTTTTATATAACAATTGAAATTGAGGCACAATTCGACAAGACCATTTTTCACACGACTATAAAGGTTATATAGTAAAGTCAGATCGCTGATACGATTCTCATCCAGTAGTCCACTCAAACCTTTTTGCAATATACTTGACACATGCTCAGACAACAATTGTTTCTCCACAGTATGAATTAATGACCATTTTGTTGACATATCAAGATAGTGCAATAGACGTTCATTTTCTTCTTGAAGACGTTTATCTACATGTGCTAAATATTCGGGAACATCGTGTTCGTTCATCAGTCGCTGACCTTCCGCAGCATATAAACGTTCTGTCGCTACAAGGAATTTCGATTCAAATGCCTCCTGATAAATTTGTAAATCCGACAGCATTCTCAATAGTGACTTGAGCAAGGTCCGGTCAACAGTATCACCCTGACGCTCTTTTTCAATCAACATCAATAAGCCTTCAACTGTTCGCGTTTGTACTAAATTGTTTAGGACAATGTGTAATCTAAACAAATGTAATCCCATATCCCTATAGAACAATATAAAAAAATATTCATTAATATTATAAATAGTAATATTATTAGCAATAGTTATGGTGGTGGTCGTAGTAGAAATTATACGTTATTGTGAAATCAAAATTGCAATTATATCGATTATAATTATTTACCAAATTGATGAAATACTGGGGTTTTGCAAGACATAAGTTCTATCCAGGTACAAAAATATACTCCTAATCATTATCATCTGGCGACAGTGACTTTGCCAACATTCATTCATTTTCTTCAGAAATATGTGTCGGTCCATTGATTCAGCTAAAAACTGTTCAATATTTGCTTTCACGTGCGATTCGGTTAATATAGTCAAATTAGCGTATAAAGTTGATGCCATTTTATGATTACACATATTCTCAACTGCTTGATAAAGTTCCTCTAATGAATATCGAATGCTTTTACTAGTTTGTATTGCCACAACCGCCTCTCGAAGTTTTTCCCATGTATGCTCTTGATAATTCTCTGGCAATTTTGGTTTATCTGCAGCAAGATACGAACAAAAATATAAAACAAATAATATTATATAATTATATAATTAATTAAATTGAAAAAATATTAACATTTGTGCGTTCTATTGTTTACTCTTCTATCTTGGAAAATCATTCGAATATTATTAACATCATGTAGGTTATGTTAACTTTCGCTACATTTATAAGAACAATAAGAATTCATCGTCATCACCATCATCATAATAATATCCAATTATGTATTATTATTTAAACTTAGAAATATGAAATGTTAAAATTAAATGAATTTACTACAATGCAAAAATTTCATAACATGCGACAGCATGCAAATTTTCCAAATAAATCAGCTGATTTAAGGTTATATGATGTTGAAAACTATAAAAATAAAATTTATCTTACTTTTAAAATTTTTAATAACAAGCTTCCTAGCTGAGCCTGGTTTCGCATTAGCAACACTCGGTGATATTTTGTTGACGCCATTTGGATTAGCAACATTGAGGGCTGAGAAGTTTGCCCTCTTCTGAGTCGTTGCAGTTGCTGTGTCCGTCATGCTGTTTTCAATTTTTCCGTCTTTCTTGCTACTGTCGGCGTTATTATGCCTCATGCGCTTTGCCGCAGCTCCGAAGCCCAACAACGTCGTGTAATACTGATTTTGACTGTTATTACGGTGACTGTTGTGATTATAATGGTGGAGCTCGGCCACAGACCTCTTCACCTGTCCTACCGCCAGAGGCTGGGTCCTTCCGAGCCTAGACATATGCGTGCATCACCCGGCCGTTGGCCCTTACTGCTGTATTATATAGATAGACATGTAAATTCTCTATCATATTCTTGTCCTAAGATTACGATTTATTTCGTGATTATTTGGGAATCACTCTATACAATTATTCAATACACCATCTATAGTCTTCAGAATTGCTAAAAACTGTATTACTGCAATTGTAGGATTCACACTCGAGAGTTATATATGTATATAGATAAATCCAGAGAGGACGGCAGCTTGATATATTATATTATATTATATTATATATATATATATATATATATATACATACATAAATAAAATGTATAATGTCTGTATACGTGCAAATATATCCTATAGTTTGTAAGAATTGTGATTGGGAGTGAGAGTCATATTCATGTACGCACGCGCTGATTGAAAAAAAGAAAAAAAACGGTACACAATGTGAAGAATAAACACCAAGATGTGTATATGTGTATGACACTGTGTTATCGCTTGAGTGCTATAGTCTGTATAATGTGTAGTGTATTGTATTGTATTGATGATGACTGTTGAGCGTCGCCGACAAACGTTTGTGTACGTTCTTGCTTACGCCCAGATGCGCCCTGTATCACACGACATGTGTAAATATGTATATTTTTCATTCCTCAATCGCTGCTATTCGCTATATACATATACGACACATTATACACTCCATACATTGTTCTGTTATGTTACCTTCTACAAAATATTGTTAATATTTTTATCACCAGAGTGCGTTGGTTGAAACTTTCACCCTTGTAGGTGGAGTGTGGACCTCCTTCCACCCGTGAAGTATTGAAGTACTCGACTCAAATCGCTGCTAAAATACAAATGACAAATTGTGTGGTGGGTCGAATAATATACTGTAACGCAATTCTGATTTATACTTAAGGATAAGTGTATAGTGGATAAAAATTATACGTTTCAAGTTATAAATGATGTAATGCTTCGTTAATACTTACTAGAATTAGTTCTGTATTTTGAGAATAAGTTAAGTGTAGTGTATTGAGTGTTTTGTAGGAGCTGTATTCAAGAGGGCAGGGGTAGTCCACGACGGGTTGACGTGGATGGCTAGCCCGAATTGTCTCCGTTATGCTCCTTTGCGTTGATGTTCTTCCTCCATGATGGGGGTGATGTGCAGGTGTCGTTGGAGATGCTGTAGCACTCGACTCTTCTCGTAGATCTCGATGAAGAAGTAGGATGGATTCACACCCACAAAGGCTACTTACATCTTTCTGTTTATAGTACACAACCTATTATTCATATTAGTTTTATCGAAAGTACATATCTTATCGTGATTTATTATTTAGGGAAATACGTTGGTAAAATGTAACAAACGTGTAGAATGGGGATACTGTGTATCCTATGCTTCTTGTCATTATTATTCGAATAATTCGCGCTTTATACAAGTGATATCTGGCAACACCGCAGGTGGCGTTCGCGAGCTTGCTTCCTACATTACAGTATATTGTAATTCCGTATCAACGTACTTTTCGTTTCTGTTTCTTTTTTATCATTCGGTGTATGGTATATAAATATGTATAGAACCAACCCAATAGGGTATTTTGACTATCTTGAGCATTGCTAATAAACATCGATCAATCACACCAATTCTGTCACAAAAAAGAGAAAAATAATCGTATATTTTTACTTTTAGGCATGCGCCATGACAAACAAAATCACCACTCATATTGTTGATGAAAGTACAAAATATTCCTCACGTTAACCTATACTTACGTTTATTTTTTGTTATCGAAATGATCGAGTATTGCATAAAATATTGTATATGATGTTTGCTATGAGCTTTACATAATTCGATCCATTTGTATATTATTATATCATTATCTTATGGAATCGAGATAGTGAATAATAACTTTAAGACGGAAAATATATTACCTTCAATTTACCCTCAGTTAATGAATATCTATACCTTATTAGTAGAGAAATTTCCACGGATATAACGGAATGTTTCTGTGACAAGCATTAATAAATTTGTCATTGAAAAAGTAGAGAAAATATGACAACTTTGTAGTTTACTTCATAATTAAATGTAATTTTTGAATATTGCGTACGCATAATGGCGCTCTATAGTTGAAGCAATATATGGGTAGAGAGGGAGAAAGCCGAACATACTCGAACACCTGAAGCCCTCTCTTTGGCTGCGGCAACTGTACAGTGTTTAGTAATGTTTATGTAGTTACATATGATTATATATATCTAATTATATATTGTACATATATCTATGTAATATGCCGCCGAAAAATAAAGCTACCGGTGGAACGAAAGCTGGTAAATCAAAGGCAAATGATAATGATGGAAAGGGGAAGGCTGAGAAAAAATGTGGTACTGCTGTAAAGGTAAAATTGATCCACAAAATTTACCACATTGTTATTTTATCACAATTTATTTATTTCTGCAGGTTCGTCATATTCTATGTGAAAAACAATCGAAGATTCTAGAGGCATTGGAGAAACTCAAAACTGGACAAAAATTCAATGACGTCGCTGCAGCATTCAGTGAAGACAAAGCTCGATCAGGAGTGAGCACAAATTTCTATTCTTCATTCCCGACAAAACCACATTCAATTTAGTGATACTATTCATTTTAAATAATTACAAATAGGGAGATCTCGGCTGGATGACGAGAGGATCAATGGTTGGTGCCTTTCAAGATGCTGCATTTGATTTACCAATATCTACTATAACAAGTCCCGTATACACAGATCCGCCAGTCAAAACGAAATTTGGATATCATATAATAATGGTTGAGGGTAAGAAGTAGATATATAACTGTTTATAATTATGTTAAACACCAGGCATTTTTGACATTTTAATAATTGAAATTATTTATGTTTTTATTAAAATTATGTATAATAATGTCGACCAATAAAAACATATTAATTATTCAATTTATATGTTTCTCAGAATTGATCGTAATCAATATTCTATTTGTTCTCTATGGACCAAGCAAATATTTAGCAGGAGCTGTTGAGA
>CAJUYH010000724.1:0-58735 GCA_910591685.1 Galerucella tenella
ATACACCATATATACACACTGCGACCCATCCTGTCCATCCACGTCGTTTGTATATATATATATATATATATATATATATAGGGATTGCTCTGGACGCAGTCGATCAGACATACGAGACGTGTGTGCAATTTTTATTTTTTATTATTCTACACTTTTTTTATTTTTATTTATTTTTTATCCAAGACACTTTTTATCATAGTACTCGATCAATAAATAGCAATCGCAGTTGGCGCATCGAAACAACGATCGCATTTCTCATTATTATTTTTATTCTTTCATATATATTTAGTATTATCTCCATTTTTTTGTTATTCTTTTATATCATTTATTTTTCGTCATCATATAATGCACATTGGTCTGATAATGTTTTTTTCCCCCTTTCATACTGCTTATGGGTCTTTTACGCTTCTTGCCGCAGTGTATATATATATATATATATATATATATATATATATATATATATGAAAATAAAAAATATTTATTATATACTATTACATATTTGCGGTATGAGAATGAAGAAGAGGCGGAAGAGTTAGAGAAGGAAGAGAAAAGAAAATATTGACGAAAGGTTGCAGTTACATGCGCAGTATATATAGTGTAGTACATATAAGTACATCCATGCATATATATATATATATATATATGTATTACATGGCCTTTGGGGTTTTGTTCGGGCTTTTCTACTCGAGACTATTCACGATCATTTTATCGTTCTGCTTGACCACACCCGCCCCTCAGGCCATCGTGTCCTACTCCCATATATATGTATATATGTATATGTCCATATAAATATACATTTTTTATTTCTATTCTAGCATTTTTTTATTTCGATAAAACTAAACATATATCAGATCGTTTAATTATTCAGTCTGTTAACACCGTTCTAAGATCGTGGCGTTAACTTGAAACTAAAGTGTCCCCTCAGGAGCAAATCAACCGGATCTCGATAGCATTTTCATCTCTCTCTCTCTCTGCTCGTTTGGTTGGATAGTCGATATCCAAGCCTACGGCATCTCCTCCTTCGAATATTCATTGCATGCGTTCCCCTTATTTACGAGACGCTTATGTAACCCCATCGCCAGAGAGATCTGTTCAATAGTGAATGTGGAGGACAGAATGAACGTGAAGATGAAAGTAAATAAAATTCCAAAAAAAATCGACCCGCAGATTTTAATTCAGTAAGAGAAGAAGAAAAAACAAATAAGATTTATATCAATGACACATCAAATATAAATTGGTCATTGAATATTATTAGATTGAAGAGAGGAATTTCCGCAAATTGTTAAGAGGCAATAGCAGCATTTAAACTCCTGCGATAAAGTTGAAAAATATTTTAAATGATTGATGAGCAGTTTAGTATACAGACCCGCTTCTATATACACATATACACATACAAAGTTAAGTATAACATATATCAGTTTAAGAGAGGAGGGTATTGGCTTGATGCACGGGCGTGCTGCTGCCACTTCTTCTCCTTTCTCCTCTTCTTCTTAGTCTTCTTCTCCTGAGCAATTATCGTATAAACGAGAACGCGGTCGTTAAGCGTCAAACATTATTGCTCAAGCACAGGTTTTGCATTCCAATAATGCCACGTGTATATACACAAGTAAATAATACAAAAAAAAAAAACAATATTGAAAAGCCATAGACTTACTCGTTAAATTCTGGAAGTACTGGTCATCTCTATCAGTGAAGAACCATGTCTGGAATTGAAAGAAAAAAAAACAATTAGATGAGAAAAGAAAAAATTATAAATTTAAAACTATATGAAAAAGTTGGAAAAATAAAGTATGTCAGTGTACTATCTGTCTCCTTAACATTCCCATCATCTAAAATGTCATGGTTACGTCGTTGTGTATAACGCGATGCACATGCTCTACTTGAGATTATTTTTAGACTGGGATATACATGGTGTATTAGTGATGTATATGTTTACATAAACATATAGAGTGTACGGATGGTGAATTTTTCCGGCCAAGTACGAGAACGACAACAGAGACAAGTGCACCTTGCATTTATGCAGTGTACTGCCATCCATCCTGCAGTATTTGTCAATTCATACCGACGTGAAGTATAGAAAAACAAACATAGGTGAATTGAGAAACGCGAGAAACTTGATGGTAAAAAGAAAAATACGCTCAAAGATACAGTAAAACATATATATATCTATATAAGTTGCATACTTCAACATCATATTGAGTTGAAGATTGACACTCTGCATTGAAACAATATACAGCAAAAGGGAGAATAGAAATATAAATAAAATTGCAAGGGCATTGAAAAATTGATAAAGTGTCTCGAGTTACGTATAAATATTATCACTAAATGACCGTTTTATTATATATATATATATGTATATATTGATGATAAAAGTGCAAATGACGAATCAGCATTCTGAAAAGAAAAAAAAAAAAGGAGGGAAACAAGAGACGGACAAAACTTTTTCATTTTTTTTAATGGAAGAAGGAACCAGCTATGACATCAACGGTTTGCACATTGACACTATTATATTAATTGTCCTTGGGAATAACTGTCTCAATCATTTAAATCATTGTACGAGGACTGTAGATATATATATATATATAGCAGAGTTTGAACGAGTTCGCTAATACAATGATTCACCAAAAAAGACTCATATTCCACTTAATTTTATCACATAATTGTTCTAATTGAAAAATTAGCCATTTAATATATGGGGCCAGTGAAAAAATTATTTGTCAATCTAAAATTATTTATATATAAATGAATTAATTGATTAAATATTTATATTATAAACTATCCTCCAAGAATTAAGTACTTATTAATGTTATTAAAGTTAAGACCTGAGATAACTAATCTTTTTATAAACACACGATACAAACACTAAAAGCAAATTGATAAAAGACACATTATATATATATATATATATATATATATTTGTGTATGATAATTCAACAGAGTAGATTGATTGAGTGTGTCATAGTTATATAGCACTTGGTAAACCACAGGAAGTCGACCCTTATACAAACGCGAGCAGAGAGAAATAATATTGTAAACGAAAACAAAAATTAAATAAGTAAAATAAAGAAATAAAAAGGAAAATTGGAGAGGCGAAATTGTCAAGAGACCGCACGTGTGTGGTAAAGTAGGAACGGGATATAAAATTGCAGCCGTGGGTCCCCGGCTATTGCAAGGCCCCTGAGCGTATATACAACTAAATGAAACCGTGCAATTGGCCCTGCGCAATTATCCTCGGTCAGCCAGCATCGGAACGAAGACTCTCGCGTCTGGGACGAAAATTGGTGGGCTTGCGGTTATATTCGGACCGAGTCACTCACGGTAATGGTGGAGCCCATGAATGCGGGCTTTGACAGACGGTTCCAATCCAACACACACACACACACACACACACACACACACACATACACACGTATTTCCAATTCTCATCTCAACTTCCTCCCTCAATTCCACTTTACAATACAATAAAAATTCATTTTACCGAATGAAGAGAAAAAAAAATGAAAAAACGAAAATAAAATCCTTACAATGATTAAAAAAAAAATAAAATCAATGACTCACCGAATATAATTTCATCAAAAAATTAAGTGTTAATCGATATTGAATTACAGGCTAATAATCAAAACAATGCATGACCTCGCGCGTTCACCTGTGTCCAATTTGGTAAGAGAAACCCAACACCAACCGCGCGAGACTACCTGTGCACATATGTATATTCACGCGGTTTCTTTTTTACTCTCTCAACTTCATCTCCCTACATACCTTTTTCTCTTTCTCTCCTCATTCTTCTCACTCGCACCATTATTATTCGTATTGTATAACCCAATGAAAATGTATTGAGCCGCCTTTTACATTTTTCAATTATACATTTCATCAAATAAAAATTAAGATAAAATACTAGTCTTTATATCTAGTATAAATGATCAATTATTTCACCGCTGCATTATCAATTATATATATTGTTTGACAATGATGAGGTGATGCGAATCGCAATATGATGCAAATAATGAAATATGACGTGCAACAATACGATGATGACAATATAAACAATATGATACCATCCATAATTCCGTTCCACACATTCCAATCACGAGTTCTCTCGTTCAAAACGCGATACAACATCATACATTGAATATATACATTCTACATAAATATATATATATATATTGTGTATATGTCGCCCAGTACCCAGCCCCTGCATAATATTTTCAAGAGGTTTGCATTGAGACAAAGCCACTCTGAATAATCCGTTAGCGATATATATATATACAGTTGAGTTTAGAACAATGATCTATTTTGAATGCACAAACTGACGGAATATGTATACTGTATTCTCAAGCGGGCGATAGCATCATTGAGATGGTAGCACCAATACAAGGCTCACTGGTGTCCACAATTTCTCCCTCACTCTTCTAATTCTAGGTTCAGTGAAACCAACCGCATCATCGACATGCCGATCGTTCCACGTAAATTTAACCGATAATGCTCCGTGCACACTCTACCAATTCCAACACTATACGAAATGGTAAACGGGCGTGATCTTCGCGCCGGTTTCTCAGGGTTAATTTCCCAAGTGCCAAGTACAATTCTGCAGCGTCAACATTCCACATGCAAGTCTTCGGAACATTTACAATGCATGCAATTAGTCGGAGTCAAAGATAGTTATCGCCAACTCGTTTAACCTCTGCGCGCAATTTAGCCAGCGAGAGAAATGAGAAAGATAAAAGAAAAGAAGAAGTAAAAAAAAGAGAAATACTAAATAAAATAAGAAGGATGTCCGGGTTATCTGAAGAAACGATTGTGCGCGTATATATTTAATTGGGCGCGAGTGAAAAAAAAAAAAAAAGAAAAAAAATGGAGAAGGCAACGAAAGAAGCAAACAAAAAAATAAAGTAGAAGCAGCGTGATGCCATGCACAAGATGATTATTCCCACACAGCTGCATAGAAGTTGAATGAAACGACCACGTCAAAGTACGTAAGTCATATTTTGCAGGCATGTGGCAATTGCAATTTCATCTGGCATTGACATTGAATTTATTCCATAAAAAATTTGTGGTCTAGCTATTTGCACACACACACACACACACACACACACACATTATATATAATTATGTAAACGTAACGAACCTGATCTTGAGCGTATTGAAACCACGTTGTAATTATTGATGGTAAACGCGAATAGTGATAGTGACGTGTGGTCTTGACGCTGATAAATACGTCAGTCAAGTCAGTGGAATGAGGTGCAACGGTAGCTGTAGCTACCGATGGTGTCACAGCAATCTCGTCTACAATAATCCGTTGTACCTCAGGCACATCTATTTCCATATTATTGCCACTTATATCCACAACAGTCTCTTCCGGCCACTGAAAATAAAATTAAATGTATTAAAAAACAAATCGATAATAAAACAAATCAAAATGTACAGTGAGGCAACAAAGTAAAATATAATCGAATTAAATTGCAATGCATCGAAAACATATACAAATAAAAAGAGTGTATTTATCACCTGACGTGGTACCACTGCTTGGTATATTAATATAGTGGCATAAGCAGTTGCAAGAACAAGAGCGAGAGCTTGCAATCCTCGTCTCGTCAGCAGACCCCGAGGCATTTTCGTGTTGGTGGCGGCGGCGGTAAAACCACTGCCAACCACCACCGACGTTTGTATTTGGGCCTGCGGCCCAACAAACTAATATAGTGGCCTATACAGTTGACAGATCTCGAGTGAGGCAATTCCCTATGACATCCACTCGACATCACTGTTTGTCTTGTCCGTCGGGAACGACACACTCATAACGTACTCACAATATAACAATTAATTTGTTTTTGTTTTTTCTTTATCTTGTTCCTTTTCTCTTTATATCAATTAACTTGAATTAACTTCACGTGGATCTGTATATTTTTTTATTATTCATTGTTCCTCTCGTATAAACAGCCTCAATCTATGTAATTGAATATTTATATACGATATAGATTTAATGATAACTGGTTTGTCGAGATCTATTTACATCAGACGCAAACAAGAAATCGAGGCCAATGCTTCTATTGTCCATCTTGATGGCTTAGTGACCCTCATTTCATTATATATAAATATAAATGTATATATTTATATATAAGCGTTAACTCTATTCAATTGACAATAATATCACTTTTAATTTCAATCATTGGCCACAGCAAAATTGTTTTTATTCACTTTTTATTTATAATAATTGAAATATCACTTGGGAGAAAGTTGACAATGATATTTTTATCATTTCAAGGTTTTACTCCTATAATTTTCATTTATTTATCACAAATAAATATCGATATATAGAATATTATTATTTATAAATCATTCAATAAATGTCCTTGATTTAATTTTAATTACATTTAACCACTATGTGAATGTAATAGAGTAATATTAATCAAATGTCGGTATTAACTAAAAACACCAACAACCTTTCAGGCTCACAACGGGCCACCGACTGAACACATGGACCCGTCGCCGTGACTACAGTGTAAACATTGCCATGGCGGCGGCGGCAGCGGCAGCAGCAGCAGCAGCCACAATTCGAACGTAGTGGATAAGAGAGGGAAATTGTATGGATATAAGTATATCTATATATCTAGTGAATGTATACACGAAGCAAAGAGTGAAGGGGAGAATGAATATTGTGCTGCAGTTGAGTGTAGTATCGAAAGAGAAGGCAATGAGTAACAGAAAGGAGGAGGGGAGAGAATCATCAAGGACAAAACACGAAAGCACTTTTAATTTATCGAAATTATTAAAATAATTTGTCAGAGATATTTTGCAATTTTTTTTTCTTTTTTTTTTTCTTCTGTTATGTAACAAAATGTTTATTATCAAGTTTTAACATCAATTACAAACTAATCGTAAAATCTAATTGTGTATGTACATTTGTACAACAATAGTATTAGTGTGAATATATATATATATATATATCATAATAACAATTATAATAATAATAATAGTCCAACTGATGTGCGGGATAGAATATTATTATTATTGATGGATGAAAAAAACATTAAATACGTTTCATGTTGCTCGACGACGTAATAGCACGATACTATTGTATAATTTTAATGCCGGGCCAAGTCGTAGACCCAACAGTGATATTAAATCCTCTTGTGTTAACATTAAAAATGCTTCACCGTCAATACTCTGATTAAAATAAATTATATAATCATATATAAAAATATATTCCTGAATTATATTATATTATGGTTTTATAATGGCAATTGTGAAGACTAATTGTGTACTTACGTGTTTGCGAAAAATACTGCCAACTTCCTTGCAATTGGGAACACTTTGAATAAATTTAATCACCTCCTCGTTAGACCACCTACGTGGATTGGTATTTTGTTTGGCGACCACACGATTTAATGCATTGCTGTGCTTCGCCCAAATATGCGGTGCATCGGGCAATGGATTATATCCAGGATTGTATACAGACTGATAAAGTTCTGTTCGTAATTGTTTGTCTGGCATTGTGTGAGCGTACGGTACAGAGCTCATTGAATCAGCGTAACCTGAATTCGATAGAGAATACTGCGGCTCCTCTGACACGTGTCGTCTGAAATTATAATTAGAATCAAATGAATATATAGATATATACAATAAACTAAAACAAAAGTTGAATTGTGTTTAATTTGTTTCATCACCTCTTTCTACGTTTTCTCGTGTGCTCATCGTCATCTGTTTGTCCGTCGCTATGATGATGTCTCAATTTTGCCAACCTAAAATGCGAAAAAAAAAAAAAAAACGTAGCGGCAAAATATTAAATTGATATAATAGACTAATTAATTTTGTTATATATTACAAACCTCTCAGATGTTTCTGGACGTTCATTTTTATCCGAAAATTCACCATCCTCTTGTTTTATTTCTTTTTCAGCTTTGAGTACTTTATAATGCAACGGCGATATTTTACCTGATTTATCATTTTTTTCATGCTTCACTTTTTCAGTCTTCTCCACTTTTCTCGTGTTCAATGTATCCTCATCGTAATCACAAATTTCGTGTTTGACATTTAATCTGTCCGACATCAGTCTGACTTTATGTAAATTTTGCGGAGAATATGGGCAACCTGATGCAGCATTATGGGCGGCAAATTTAGGTCCTTTAACGTGCCCAATTCCTCGACATCCGGCTGTGCCACACTCTGTACGTTCTGCTAAACTTTCAGGTGCTAAAATAAAAAATAAATATACCAGCTGTACAAATGAAGCAATCGCAGAAATTTTTAATATAAACAATGGCTTACTCGGTGGAGCTTCAAGTGGATGTCCAGTTTTTGAACACCATCCCATTGGATGTATATCTGGAGAATCATCATCGACCCAATAAGCATGAGACTCTGGCCAGCCATCAAATCGAATTTTAAGCCTGTGTGAAACACAAATGTACATTAATTTATATTAAACATACGTTAAATAAGACCAATTATACAATTCCAATTGCATGTGTTCACTTACATATGATCTTTTACGTCTTCAACTGTAGTAACACGGATTAATTGTGGAACTCGTTTATCAACAACTTCCAATTTCATTCCTCGTTTGAATCCGCATGGCGGTCTTTGTTTAAATGCGCGAGCTGGTGCAGCGACCGCGCGCGTCTCTCTTAAATACGCATCCCACGTAAATAATTTTGGATCCTTGTAGCCTAGAAAATGTAAGAGCAACTAATTTTATAAGAGTTTCAATGTATTTTCTTCTCTATATTTTCTCTTGTTTCATGGCAACTTACTGTTTGGTGGAGTAAGACTGTGACCATTATGATGACACCATCCCACAGGATGAATGTAAGGTGAACTGGGATCAGCCCAATAATCATAGACTTCATTCCACGAATCAAAGTGTACTAATATACGAGAATCCATTACACCAGCAATGCTGGCAACACATACAAGTGACGAATGCTTTCTATCGACCGCTTCCAATTTCATACCAACACGAAAACCCGTTGGTGGAAATACCGACTGCAAATATTTATATTATATATATATATATATATATATATATCAATTTTAACATTAAAAAATGAAACAGTTTTTCATATGATGAGAAACACTCAATTTTCTTACACTTTTATGAGTTGAAAATGCGGTTTTCGGTGCTGGTGTGGCCTTGCATGTTTTCAAATATGCATTCCAATTAAAATTGGTTGCTACATAACCTTTAGGTGGATTCAATCGATGTCCATTTTTCTCTGACCAGCCAACAGGAAAAATATCCATACTGTCCGCATTAACCCAAAAATCAAAATTCTCTGTATACCCATCGAAATGCAAACGGATTCGATAACCAACAACTTCAAATATCGTGAGAACGCAGTATCGTGAAGGATGTTCCGGATCAATTCCCTCCAATTTCATTCCAACCCGGAATAAATTTTTTCCATAGGGAAATGGATCTTTGAACAATTTAACTGGTGCCGCTTTTGTTTTCGTGTACTCCAAATATTTTGACCAAGAAAAACCGAGTTTGCCTGTTTGCCAGGGATATTTTGATTCAGTCATTTCACTCTGGCTCTCTTCATCTGCAGTAACTGATGCATCCTTCGTTTCCTCATCCGTTTCAGATTTTGGTGGTTCGTGTACTGGTATTTCGATGTCTTTTTCTTCAGTTTCTTTTGCCATTTTCTCAAGTAACATTTTCTTTCTCTTTCTTTTGGCTCGTAAATCCCTTTATAAAAAATGATTGATAAGGTTGTAAGCACACAATTGTTATTCGCGATAAATTTTGAACGCTAAATTAATTTCAAACTTACCTGGCTTCTTTCTCACGGCGCAGCTGATGCTGTTTCTTGGCTTCAATAATTTCTGAACACGCCGGACTGCACGATATAGAACTCTCAAACTCCGCTGCTAATCCATAACAGCCACAACTTTCACAGCAGTAAAGTGTATCAGCCGTGGCTGCACGAGGTTTCTTTTCGTCACCTGTGAAATATTCATAATTAACTCATTACCATTTCATATTGAATTAAATCTTCAATTGCAATATTTAATGAAGAATGTTAAATATATACACACTTTTTTTTTCGGTAGTGGCCCCCACAGCACTGGACTTTGAAGAATTCTGCGATAAACACACATTTTCCTTATCACCGATGCTGATGTGTTTATCCTGTTTGTTATTCTCGTCGTCATCTACGACTTCCATCAGTCCAAACTCGTTTATGCAAAACTGCGCGATTAACGCGCGTAGTTTTATTTTTTTATTATTAAAATCATTGCACAAATTAGTTTCTTTACTACTTTCCACAAATTAAATATTGACTGAACAAATAATATGTATGTAAAAATCTCAGGCAGGATTATATTGATCAATTGGAATAATAGCAATTATGAAATAGTTTAGCTGCCTGGATAATTTATTTAGAAAGAAGGAAAAAATTCTGAGCGATGAACCGACGAGAACTTTGGAATCAATAATTTGTAGGTTAACAAAGAGTCATTTACCTTAATGGTACTGCCCGGAAGTGATCCAACACCGTCCTTCCACTCCAATGCTTTTGTCGCATCGAAATTTGTTTCATTATGATGTGTCCCATTGACAAGTTCCTTTGTTTCTGTTCGACTGCTGGATTTATTATTATTCTCGCTTATCTTCTCCGCACGTGTTTCGGGCGCGCCAGAATTAGTTGTTGATGTTTTGATCATTTCAATTTTTATATCATCATCAACAACCGTTGCAGCAGCAGCAGCAACAGCAGCAGCAGCAGCAGCAGCGGCTTTAGAACTTTTTTCCTGACTTGGTACTACTTTAATCAACGTAATATCATCATCATTTTGCGATTTTTTATCCTTTTCATGCTCTGAAATCTCAGGACTGTCGATAGAATAACTCGCATCCATCGAATTATCCTGACTTGGCTTTAAATTCTGTTTCTTCATTCTCTTCTCACCCGAACTACGAAGAATATTACTAATTGTTCTCTTTCGTTTCTCCGGCAATGCAACTTCCTCGTTTTTCGGTATCGGTGTAATAACAGCGGAGTCTGGATTCTCTGTTATTTTTATACTATCTGAAGAGTTATTACCCACCTTTCCAACCCCCAATAAACTCATTTTAGTAATTGGATGCAGTGGCGGTGGATTTGGCGGTCCATTAGTTGATTTTGATTCACATAAGACTGAATAAAGATGAAACATCAATATTATTCAAATTGATATTTTGTTGTGAATTCATTGTTTCCAATACACTCCTCCACAGTGCACAAATTAAATTGAACTCACCTGTAACGCTTCCTTTATTATCATTACTAACAGAACCATTGTTGAATTTCAAATTGAACATACTCTGCTTGGGTGATTCGGCTGTTGTACTCGTTGATGTTTGTGCCAATTGTGAAATAACTGGTGCAATAACTAACTTTGATTTAGTATTTTGAGTTGTAGGAATGTTCCCTATGCATAAGAAAAAAAATATATATAAATATATTTTTTTAACATAATTTTTCAATCTATTATTATTTATGTAAGACTAAATAGAAAAAAATAATGATTAATCAAATTGGTAAATGATTGAATACCTGTCGGAATAACTACGGAATCTCGTGTCTTATTTGGCTTTATAAGTGTACCAAGATACGCAAAAGTATGCTTTCCCTGTTGATTATTTGTCGAGTTGCCTTGGGCTGTTGTATTCAATGGTAAAATTTGTGCTGCTGATGTTGCAGCTTTACGTAGCAATATATGCTTTTGTCCTTGTGGTGTTGGACTTGGATTAATATTAGTTATAGGATGTCTTATCACTATGTGTTGTTTATTTTGTGGGAGTGTAATTTGATTTTGTCCTTGAATAAATACTTTATTTGGAACAGTAACAATCTAAAAAAAAATAATAATTCAATCCACATGTAGAAATGTGATTTTTGCGACTCCTACATTTAATGTAAGAAAAAAAAATGAGTAATAATCACTCACGGGACTGCTGATGGGATTTATTATCGCTGTTAGTTGAGTTGGAGTTGATGTCACAATCGTTGGATTGGGTGCAATCGATTGGCTAGAATGTATCTTGCCTTGTTGAACATAAAACAGTGGCATCACATGTGCTGCCGAATCGTCTTTACGATGTGTCTCATTTTTTGTATTATCATTCGCGTCCTCGATTACAATTTCTTCGGCCATTCTGTTAACAATTTTTATTGTTGAACAATTTTTCATTAAATAGGAAAAATATGAGAAACCCAAGTTATATAAATAGATGATCAAGTATTTAAGAATAATAATGCAAAGAAAAAAAGAGAAAAAAGGAAAAAACATTCTCCCCAAAAATCGAATAACATAAAATAAAATGAAATCTTGCATACCATTGAATTACCTGTACAACCAAGGCAAAATGTATTTCATACAGTGTAAAATTACGTCAACACAAAATCGATGACGTGAAATATTACATGTATAGAGCGTTTCGAAAGACGCGCCAATTTATTTATTGTAAAGCACTATTATGTGATTTTTATATTGACAATAACGAATCGAATCATTGATATTATTTATATATTATTTATGTGTATTCAATTCGAATAATTTGAAACCACAAGGTATCACCTTACATGTATTATATACAACTTAAGACACCTCAACCCAAATGAATTTATGTTTTACACGTCGCGCATCGTGAAATTTTTGTGCTCATCACCTTGCAATAGTTCATCTTTTCCAAAAAATTTAAACACTTTCAATATCCATTATAATTATTGATTATTAACAACAATTCAATGACCACACAAACACTTTGATTAAAAATATATCACGTTTTAATTTTATTACACTCACAAGACTTGAACAAAAATTGATATTTTAGCACGTATCTTTTGAGCATTCGAGTCTTTGCTCCCTGTATATATACTACGGCTTCATTTCCATTGTCTAGATCGCCGCAGCGACACAATTATACCCTTTACACATATACCAGAGTGAGAGAATGGGTGAGAGAGAGAGAGAGAGAGAGAGAGATAGAATACACAACTTTAGAACGAAAAAAAAAATTAGAAAAATAAAAAATTTACTCTCATGTCAATTAACAATTCACAAGTGGTGCATGAAATAAAATCAAATACAATTAAATATATCCGTTAAATTATTAATTATATATAATTCAATTTATAAATAATTATCCTTGATATTATGATATTGAACAAACACCCGTGATCGCATTTACTACTGATTTGCCATTCTTTGTGTGAGAACTAACCTTAACTGTTACAAATTCCCTTGATCCCTTCACTAACCAATAACGATCGATGACTTATCTGACGTCATATCAACATCGTATCGTCATTGGCTACTGAAACTTAACAGTGGAAACAGACGAGTCGGCTTCCCTTTAAAATAAAATACACCTAAATCGAACAATTGTTAACAATAATATAGATAAAATAATTCAATATTTATAAAACAATGAATAAATATTGAAGTTTAATTATAGTAATGATTAAAATTGCAATAATGTTTTATTGTAAAATCAAAAACTTTATGGCGGGCATTTTTCACGACATTAACCTCTAATAAATCATTTACAATGATATATTTAATTGTAAATAATCGAAATATTCATTGAGATAAATATTGTTTAATGGGTTCCATACGTCAATGTATATATACAGCAATTGCATTCTCAATAGATGAATTTTGGTCCAACGTACTTTGGATTACATCTAATGCATGATTTCGCGTAATGATTAAACAATTTATTGTCGTGCACACGCAATAATTTTCATTAAATCAATATCATGATATTGCATTCTATCAATCCCAAACTACATACATATTAATAAATATTCTGGGTATTATATATATTGTTAATAATATCAGCATAAACTCACGTTTTAAAGTTCTCGGTCGCCATCATCCAAGTACAGAGAAATAATAAATATATATACGCATGCGCATACACTCAATCTCTTTATATGTATATATATATATATATATTCTATTATTTAGAATTGAAGTCCAATTCACATATACCCTTCCGATATTGTGTGTGTGCGACCGGCTAGTCATTATTCTCTGATGGTAAAAGTGCGCGAAATATTTGAATTATATTTTCCCAACACAATAAAATTCATTGTGTATTACGAAATTTTTATCATTCAAATAGTTTACAAATAGAAGCTAATAATAATTCATAAAATTCATAAAATAACAGCATCTATTATTATATCTATTAGGTTAGACACACGACTTTTGATTGTAAATTGAAATGAAAATACGAATATAAAATGGCAGCTGACACAATAGCAAAATAAGAATTAATTTTCACGTGAAATAAAGTTCACTGCATATTTCTCCATACATAACCTTTACGCAAACCGATAAATTCTATGTCTAAAAAAAAAACGACACCGTCTGCTTATCCTTTCCATTATTATCACATTGTTACAATGCGCATGTTTCATACATATAATGGGTCTGGTTAAAGAATTGTCTAAAAATGACGCTGCGTGACTCTAGCGAATAATGTTGTATATATGAACGACGGAGAAACGTGGAAAAGTGGGGAAACAAGATATATAACCATCTTTGTCTAACATTAACACAGAGACGCATGGTTACATCAGCTGACACTCGACACACTCGCATTTATATTTACTTATCGACATGAACAGCCAGTCTATATTCAAATGTCAGCGTGACACCGTACGAAATTATAAGATACTGCTTAAATATTATTCCAATGTGAAATGTCAATTATAATTAACAATATTGTCAAACGTTTAATAACATATCAATATATATTTTATTGTTCAACGGATTAAACAAGTGTTACTTATTGCCATCACTAGTAAGCTCTATTCACAATAGCTAAAAATATACAATAGAAATTTTCCCCCAAGTCTCAATAGAGATATATGTGATAATAATTATGATATATATTGCAATTAAATTACAAAGTCCGAGTAGGTATCATATGAAATATTTTTCTCTTACTCATGTATATCTTGTTATTATTTCAGAATTGTGTGCGTTAACATGGGGAATGTTGTGAGCGGTGGAGAGCACAATGACGATTTAGTAGACATATTAAGATTTTTAGGATATATACAAACAAAAAAGGTTGAACGTGTTTTTCGCGCTGTTGATAGAGGTGATTATGTGTTGGCAGCACATCGCGAAGGTGCATATAAAGATTTATCATGGAAAATAGGAAATATCCATTTATCAGCACCATGTGTGTATGGTAAAGTGATGGAGGGTCTGTCACTTGAATCTGGAATGTCTTTTCTTAATTTAGGATCGGGCACGGGATACCTGAGTACAATGGCTGGATTGATATTAAGTAAGACAACTTGTGTATTGGTTGAAATTCGACCCAATCATTTGGATTGTATCATAAAATAACGATTAACTTTTGTTTATTTTCAATTCTATATAGATCATCATGGCACTAATCATGGTATAGAATTAAATGAAGATTGTATGGTATATGCATATGAAAGATTGGATGAATTTAAACAAAAATCATTGGCTCTTGATGAATTTGATTTTTGTGAACCGATTTTTATGCACGGTAGGAAGAATATGGATGTTTATGATACACATAAATACTGTAAAATATTTATAAATACTGCATTAATGTTATTTTATAACAGGAAATTGTTTGAAACTTGAGCCAAACAGGCAATATGACAGAGTGTACTGTGGTGCCGCCTGTCCTGAATCACATGAAGCATTTATCAAACAATTTGTTAAAATTGGTGGAGTCCTCGTTATGCCATACAAAGAAAATTTATTGAGAATTGAACGAGTTGATAAAGATACATGGAGACACAAATCAATGTTGCCAGTATCATTTGCGCCATTAGTCATACCAAAAGATGATGATCAACGTTTGCTTCAACTACGTAAATTGCTCTCTATTTTCGAAAAATATCGCTCTATCAATTCAATTGTATTTATATATATCAATGTTTGATTTTCAGCTCATTCAGAGCCTCTATCACTTCAAGAATTATCTCGATGTATAATTCGTTGTGAATTACGGAAATTATTGTGGCAATCACATCCAGAATTGCAATCACGAGATTTAATCACAACAGGCGTTAATAAAACTACTCAAATTCAATCATCAGCACCACCTCAAATTCTTCCGTATTACGACGCATTTGACATGCGCTCATCAAGCGATGATGATGATAATGATGATGATGATCCAATGAGTCGTCCACATTTTTTCTTATATGTCGATACAGATCCAAAAGATGAGGCATTACCAGTAACACGAGTAGTGAAAAGTATAGTTTTATCAAGAACTAATGAGTCTACACTCAATGTGTCGGATAATGCATGTGATAATGGGGAGGTGGAGTCATCAAACATAAAAAATTGTGTTGCAATTGACACAGCTCAATCCACAGCAGATGCGGATTCTCCGTCAACCAGTTATCAAAATAATATTGCAGTGAATACAGTAAATGACAATGATAATAAATCACCCCTATTGAAAAAAAATATAAACACAGAGGTCACAAATGATCAGAGTTCAACAGTAAATGTCACTGAAGAAGTAAATAAATTTTTTCGAATTCAATCCGATATTGATGATGCAATGGAACTTGATATATCGACAGAACAATTGGAGAATAATCAAAATTCCCAATTAACAAATGATGTTAATTCATCGTGGTCAAATCAAAATCAATTGAATGAATTAAACAAAAATATAAACCAAAGTGAAATAATGCATAATGATAATACTGAACATGTGACAGTTTCATTGGAGCGTGAAGCGTCAATGAGCGATAGCAGCAGCAGCAGCAGCAGTGATGGCGATGATGAAACTGAAGATGGTGAAAGGAATTCATCGATGGATTGGTTGAATGCTATTGACCGACATCAAAATAACTCGGGTCTGCCCGCGTATAAATTTAGCAGTGAAATTCACCCAAATAATGGTCCGTATCAATCAGAGACAAACGTCACAGATGATCAAGATTTAACATACTTATCAAGACCTCATCAAGTTTTTGCTCACAATGTTGATATTAATGTTTTTTCCACTCATATGAAAGACAAAATATCGAAATTGCCATTGCCCACATCGCTTTTAATATATATAAATTACAATCGTTATCTTTAAACTATTATATATTATTAAGTTATAAACAAATATTATTGGGATTATTTTCATGGATAATATATTCATATATCTTTAATTATATTATATCATATATATATATATATATATATATATACATATATATGTATATCTATATGTCATATTTGCATTTGATTGCTTAAACGGGTGGCTGGTCCAGGAATTTTCGCAACATCCCAACTGCGTGTGTGTGAGTGACTGTATATATGAGACGCGAACGGGGTTGCGCATTGAAATATTCTCAGTATAGGGATGTAGCTCACGCCCAACTACTGCAAATATCTCATCTTTTCGTTAGTAAATTTCGGTGCTTTTCTGTTTCACAATATTGATAATTGTGAAGGACTAGTTTGTGTATTGTCAACTATTACATTTATATCAATCAACTGTTTAATATCTCATACAGCAACAGTGAGAGAGAATTGAGTCTGTATATTTATACGAGACATCTCTGCAGAATAGAGATGAAATCCAATGATTAGACATTACTGGCGAAAAGGGTCGATGATGCAGTTAATTTTAAGTTCGCGCGGTGTTTTGCACCGATTTACTATAACGTCACGTTTTAATACTATTTCAAACTTGTTGGCGATTATAAATATAAATTCGATATAATTCTGAAGCTCATTGGTTTTGGGCTCATTGAACAACGAATTGAAAAAAGAAAAAAAAAACGTAAGTCTGATAAATATATTTGTTTTTTTCCTTCATGTATTTTCCAATTGCAATTAATTATTTTCAATCGCTCTTTCACCTTTGACTTTGGTATTTAATTTGAAATAATTTAATTCTGCAATACCACAAGATTGAAAACTTCATTGCAACATTAATGAAGAAATTAAAGTGCACTGTTCACAATATGTTTATTATTTCGTTTCTTTTTGTTTTTGTTATCTAAAACAAATGATAATAAACACTTCTGAATTTGTAATAATTTTATGAATTGAAGGTAAGATAAAAACGTCGCAATGATCTTTGGGATATCTGATGGACTGTGGCTATGGTGTTCATGGATGATTGTCTACTGTGTTAGCATAACTGACGGCAGTGAGGGAATTATTGAACCTTGCGGCAGTCATCTAACGTCTCCCCGCGGCATTATTCAGACTCCCAATTTTCCTGGGCCCTTTCACGTACCTATTAAATGTCGTTGGGTGATTGATGCGTCTGATGTAACATTTACCAATAATTCTATCGTCGTTTATCTCACTCAACTTTATGTCTATAAAGGCTTGACTTTTACCGAATACGCATATTATGAATCGGAGATAACTCATTATGGCGGTACTGTTATTAAAGAAATAACAGAAGGAAATGTATTTGTATATCGATGGCTTAAAACATTCCGACCATTTCTCGTTATTGACTTTGAATTGGATAGACTCGAGGGAAATCACGTTCGTGTTCTTCATGATCTTCTCAATGTCTATGGTTTTAATATCACTTATGAGATGACTGATACAGAAGTGCATCCGGATTCTTGCACAGTCCGAGATTGTTCATTCTTGGGCAATTGCATTCTTGCCGCCAATTATAAGTGAGAATTTTTATTCTATATTTTCTAATTATTTATAATTCTGTTCTGTCTAACTACACGTCTTATATAAATATTTCTTTTTCCCCACTAGCACATTCACCTGCGAGTGCTTTGACGAATTCAGAGGACCAAGATGCTCCAATGGACCGTTTTGTTTGGATGATAATCGTAATTCTGTATGTCGTAACGGAGGCACATGCAGGTTTGACAGATTTTTCAATTATGAACCGCTGCTGTTCCGCATGCCCTTTTGCCTCAATAATGATATATATTTTGTATAATATTTTTTTCATATCGCAGTCATGTTGGTGCTGAAGCGGTACGTTGTCAATGTCTACCGGGTTTCATCGGCAATAATTGTGAGATACCGATATTTAATGATATAACCAAAGGTAAAATCATTACCAATAAATATATATACGAATTATTTATGTGACAATTACATATTCGCGAAATTTGTTAATATATTTATAGCATGCGCAAGTGATACTTGCATTATGCAATGTCCATTTTTGAGTAAAAATCGGCAGCCATGTGACTGCAAGGACCCAACTCCCGTTCACAATAGTACGTAAAATTTAATTCTATTTTTTTTCCAATTCCTATTTGAATTTTCTGAAAAAATATTAATCAAACAATATTCATGTAAATAGATCGAGCGCGATATGAATGCCGAATTAAATTATCAAACGCGACATCATTACGGACAGGTTCAATATCGCAGCCGAGCTCCATCGATTCACTATTGAGGAAGCAAGTAAGTGCATTGTGATATATGAATAGTATGTTCCATAAGATGAATCAGTGTTTCATTGAGTGTTGATATAATGCAGTTTTATACTGCAATATCATGCGGATACCAATTCAACTAATTATAAGCGAGCGAGTTGTAGCGAGAATTGAATGTGAACATATAAATAGACATGTATATTCGTCTCATATGTAACTTGCATTAGAATTAGATTACAATTGATAATTATGATCTGAAGTTGAATAATTGTGGTCAATATGATTATACAATATGTATATAACGACACGTGTGCATAGTCGTGTGCACAGGTCACATTTCACATTTGGTACATTTCAATACTGTAATGGAATAGAGCACCTTCGATAACGAATCTAAAAATAATTGATAGTAGTATTGATTGAAGGCTGACAAAAATATGGTGGGAAAGAAATTGTTACACAATCAATGTGAGTCATTAAGGGCAGTAATAAAATTTTGTGCGTTGTGCGTCATAGTTTTAGTCTAGAAATGTTCAATTAACGTATCGTACAAAATTCATTTTCAATATTGTAAATTAATATATTTTCATGGAAAAATCATTTTGAAATATTGTGGAATTCATTAGTACAATCAATCGTGTGTATATGGGAATAGTGACACACGTCCGGAATAATAATGATATTCCACTTACAATCGTGATAAAACTGCCGCTAGCAATGACGCCGAGATGGAAACACGTGAATCAAATAGATATTCAGACAATTGAATATCAAAATATCTATATTGCAGGATTTTAACAACAATAATTCAATTAATTTTAATATTCGATGCGTTATTGGATTGTCCTGTTGAACTTTTGACCTCGTGTCTAATTGCAATTTTTACACATATATTATTTATAAAAAGATTTATGATTTTTTTTTGGCAATATGTGGTGGCGTATCATCATTATCAATCGAATATTCGCGTTTGGATGATGAAAACAGGATGAAACGATTGAAAAGTTGCATCACTCTTATGCCAGGTGTAATATAGGTATACGAAATGCAGGAACACTTGGCGCATTCCATATTGGCAATACTTGTATACAGTATATTTGCGCTGGTAAAATTATATCAATCTAGATTTGAATCAAAGTGATGAATAAATGTACATAGAATGATTACATGACGAAATATCAAATAGGTTTTTGGCACTATGGCGGAATCGATAGATATATTTCAAGATTCCAGGAAAGGACGTGGTAAATATCATGGATAATCAATTTATACAATTTTATTTATAGAATTACCCAATGTGATATCGTGGTATTCACTCGATATTTCCTAATGAAACCTGTCGCCATGAGATATTTGGATGTTGCATGATGTTGTGAAATTTTTTTTCAGTGGGGATCCAACGTGGAGAAAACATATTTGAGTATAATATAGCTGTACAATGTTAAGCGTGTAACCGGGAAAATGTTTAAATGATAGTAGCCGATATGATAAATCTATTTTGTATCATTTTTCAGAAAGTAATGAAAATTGCATTTGGAATTTATCATTTAATCACCAACAATTTGTTGGTAATACATAAAAGTATGATAATTGTATATGATATTCGAGACTATATATTCTATTAATATGTTACTTGGTTCGGAAAAAATGTGCTCGCATTGATAGTGTGACGCGTGCTTATTATTATGTAAATGTGTATGTGAATAACAGCGGTGATGGTGTTGGTATAATGGTGGTAGTGGCAGTGACAGAAGTGGGGATAGTATCGATATAAAACCGTATGAAGACCGTGAGTTAACGACATTCCATCGTGTTGGATCGGTGTTGGTGGGATCGTGTGCTAATAAGTGGATTTTAAACGTTCATTCAACGCTCTCACAAGTAACACTATTACATTGAAATCAATTATTTGAATTTATTCAAAATCCGTGTAAAATATATTGAATTAAAGTTGTGAATCAACGAATTATAATAGAGAGAAATTGAATTGCTGCAATTTTGTTAATTTACGGCCGAGAAAATTCCTCCCACATTCAGTGAAGTGTGTCGTCGTACTGTAGCTGATGGGAATAAAGCAATAAAGCAACAAAAAATATATAAAATGGCATGCCAAAGTTTATCGTCAGTTCAACTCGCTCCTCTGAACAATGAGAGGTAAGAAAACTTTATTATTTATTTGATTTTTTTTTTCGATGACTAAGCTTATTTTTTTCTTGTATTTCATCATCTATATGTAATCAGCAACTCAATTGAAATTTTTCAACAATGATACATACATATACATTCTGTATTTATATAATGATAAGCTTGTGCCATTAATACCATTCGATTTTCATCATTCACATTGTGATCAATTGAATAAATAAAAATGAATAATTTTTTTTATTTACAGTGAAAAATTTGTGTGGAAGGAAAATGTTCGATCGCAAAACAATGTGACATGTGGAATGTTGCCAACACTGCAAGCTCTGGCTTCGCGAGGATGCGAGTCTCGAGGGAGCGTTTGTCTCGTGCCACTACTAGATAAAATGGATCCAGCCAGCCATCTTCAAATGACACTATTGGAGGCGTATTGTCGTGAAATTGGAGTGAAAGTCGTGAGGATTCCAGTGGATGTTCTACGTTCAATGTTAGGCCCAGAACATCTTGATTTATCGTGTGTTTTAATGACTAATGATCAACCATATTTTTTGGAATCTCCTGAATGATTGTAACAAACAGGTTTAAACTTGAAACGAAAATTGGAATAATTTTATCGTACGATAACTATGTTATCGCACTAATAGCATTTGTGCTATAAGATAATACACGTTGTGTGAATACTTTCCGGAGAATAGACTCGACTTAATTGTCTATATATTTGTTGACAATTCGAGTAGATAATGTCTCAATTATATAAAAAGATACATAATAATAAAAATCGTGAAACGAGTATTCTTATCTTGATTGTATTGAAAAATATATTTTTGGTCGCGAGCCAAACTGAATAATTCTACAATAATAAATTTTTGTGACAAATAAATTTTTAAGAATGTTGTTACAATGAATAATTGAATAGGATTATTGTATATATACAATTATAATTGAATAAATGATATATTGTTATTCAAACAATTGTATTAAACATTTTTTACTCCTATCCTCTAATATCCAAATTTTCGTTTTTTTTTTTTTTTTTTCATTATTAAATCGTTGGTAAATAGATTATTATCTTGCAGCTTGCGAAATACTTGAGGAATTCTGATATAACAACAATGGAGGATTTAAAAATTTTGAATATAACGTGAGTTAATGAGAGAATGTAGAAAACTTTAAAATCGAAATGAAACAAACAACTATACCACGTTCTAACGAGTTTAGATAATTTAATGATAATTTGAAATAATATATCATTTATATTAAAGATAAATTTTCTTGTTTTCATTTAATTGACAATAGACCGTCTGCTGAAGTGACATTTCACTTTTTCGGAAATTCTAATGAAGGCGATAAAATTCGAGATGCTCTAAATCGACTTGTACAACGGCGACGTCTCAGTGAATTTACTCTTGAGTCGACACACTTTACATTTCAACAGAAACCATCGCTTCGACTGCAGGTAGAATTAATTAATAGGCGTATTAAATTGACTTGGATAATATAAACAAAATTATTTTTTATTTATTATGACAAAAGGCTTTGCGTGTCAATCACGTTAATGAACATGAAGTGCGTTTGGGTGACCAATTTATTTTATCGTGTCGCGCACAAGGCAGCGGTGGAGTTAGCTTTGTTTGGTACAAGGACAACATGTTGGTTAATATGAGTAAAGCCACCAGGTAAAAACAACTTGTTTCATCATTAAAAATATATTCATGTTAATATAAAATTTCCAATAAATCAATAAATTAATATATTTTCATAGGGAAATTTGGTACAGAGATTTACCTAATGACGGCTCGGATATGCACACATCACTGTTGACAATCGATAAAGCCACCCTTTTGGATGCTGGACAATATACTTGTCAAGTTATCGATTGGGGCGCGCAACAATGCAAAAGTATTTATATCAATATTCGAGATGAACCTGACGTGAAAATTGTACCATTAAGTGCAACAATCGAAAAAGGCAATGATTTACAATTAATGTGTATCACACCGAATATGCAAAATTTAGGAATTGGTTTTGGATGGACGAAAAATCGTGCTCTAATAAAATTAGAACCGGGAAATCAAGTATGGGAGGATATTTATCCTGCTGGAAGTATTCTCAAAATAATAAATATTCAGGTAATCTTTTTGTTTTTTTTGTTTTAATTATAAATTATTCAGATATCAGTGATTAATTATTGATTTCATTTATAGAAATCGGCGATTTACACATGCAACGTTGCTCATCGTTCAATGTCTGTGCGGGTGGATGTTGTCAATAAAACACTTATACCATTGTGCCCAAAGGAAAACTCATGGAATATGCGGTGGCCTGAAACTGGACCTGGTTCTCAAGTATTTCTCGAGTGTCCACGACAATTTATTGGTAAACAAATCTCGCGATTGTGTTCAATGAAAGATGCAACTACGCCTGCGTGGCAACTTCCGGACTTCTGGGATTGCTTGTATCAACCATTGATTTTACCATACAAAAAGGTAAACTTATCGATTTTTCTCGCCTCTGACCTTCTCTTGCATTATCTTTACAAATTTTTTTCATATATCTTATGGCAGTTTCAAAGCCTGACCATGGGATACCAAAATACAACAGGGGCTGATACAATAATTGCGTTGTGGGAAACATTACGATCACGTAAGACTTCTTTGTATCCTGGTGAAGGTGATCGAATACTTAATATTTTGGCTGAAATAGAACATTATCAATATACCATTCATGAACTTGATGAGCTATACAATTCAGCGGAGACATTGACACGAATAACAAATCGAATACTTGGTGATGAATATTCTGTTTTAAGACATCGACATTTATTATTACTTCAACAACTTACGCAACGTAATTTGGAATATTGGGCACGACAGCTGGTTTATCCGTATAAACATCTCGCGCTGTCATCAGTCGTAGTAGATATAAGAGCGTTACATGCTACCGGCGACGACAGTAATAACTTTATTCTTCAAATTCCTGCCGATGATTATATGTAAACAAATTCAGTATATCAATTAAAATAATGAAAAATTTATACTCCACCATAATTCTAGCTGCAATGATATGTTAATGTGATTTTAGGTATCCATATTGGTATACAGATAAAGTAACAATACGTTTAGTACGCTCCGATAGTGACATGAACGATAATAAAACATCAAGTGGCACTGTAATTGTTTACAAAAATATAACGCGATTTTTACCGAATACTTACGTAAAAGAATTGGAGTAAGTTTTTTATAATATGTTAAATGTTATAATAAAATTGATGAATATCATCAATTGAATAATTTTTTTTTTCAGGGATGGAACTGATCTTGAGTATCGTTTTAATTCACGAATTATCACAGTTGCATTAGTGCCTCTAAATGATGCAATAAATTCAAAAATACAAATTGAATTGAAGCTACGTCACATGCATAATTATTCACGACTGTGGAATGTATCGTGCGGTGTTCAGGATTCAACAGGCTCATGGGATTTGGATTCGTGTATTTCGACATTAATTCCTGATGAGGCTTCAACTCAATGTATATGCTCTCGTCCAGGAACATTCGTTGCTTTTCTCACAGCACGCGCCGTCCGAGTACATATATACACGTACAATTGTAAAACAAAAAATATAAATTTTTATAATAAAATTGATAATTCTGCTGGGATTTTCAGGTGGCTTTGGCAAAGAACAAACAGTCAACATCAATTGTAGTGTTGGGTTGTGGTATTTGTTTCCTTCAATGCGTTATGTCGTCCCTTATTCTTGGTTTTTATTTCTGGAAAAATCGTACGTGGTTGAATTGGTTAAAATTTCAATTCACTACCGCACTGCAAAATGCAATGGCAATTTTTATGTACGCGTCATATAAAACACTACCAGAGGTAGGTTCAATAATAGCAAAAGAAGAAAAAAAACAAAAATTCAATGAATCACACGTTAAAAGTTACTTTTTTTTTTCTTATTTCAGTCATGCTATTCTGCTGCCGCAATAACGTTAGAGGCATCATTATTAATTGGAATGTCCGCTCCAATATCACAAGCATTAATTATATACGCAGATCTTACACAATATCGTCCAAGTTCACATTTTCAACCAACAGTAATCACCATAATAACTGGATTACCAATTTTATGCGTATTGATAACAGAATTAACTCACAAAAGTACTGGATGGCGACATGAATCTTGGTGGTTAATATTTGGCAGTGGTGTATACAATATTTTTCTCAGTTGTGTTGCTACAATGCTCTCAATATTTATGCTCCTTTATACTGGTGTATTACGCAAAGCGCATGCACTCGTTTTGGATAGCGCCATGAAAAAAGAAGTGATTGAACGTAGAATTGGAATGATGCACCGCGCTGCAATAATAATCTGTGCTCTCATTTTAATGGAGGCTGCATCAATCTTTTACGTCAACTCTACATCTGTGATATATCATTATGTATTTGCATCTCTATCAGCTGTTCTCGTACGTATATATCAGCATTACAATGAATCATTTGGAAATTTGATGAATTACCAATTTACGTGACATTTTGCTTCTATATTCATCAGGGATTTGCTATTTTATTCGTATATATTGGAAGTAGAGAGATACTACTCGTTATACCTATTCTTCGGAACTTAAGATGGAATGATATCAATAGAGAATCAACATCCGATCCAATTAAAGGTATAAAAAGACAAATATATTTTTCAATTGAAAAAGGAAGGTGAAAACAAAAAAACTGGTAATCATTTGCTGAATTTTTTCCAGTATATTCAAAAAAACCGGGTAAATTGGGCAATGACAGTACTCCACAATCAGCACCATCATTGGGCAATCCGTCTTATATGGAAAAACGTGGGGTGGCAGCTGGAAGTCCTGATATGCGCGATTACATCAATGAATCCTCGGTGTCATATTCAAAATCGTCAATTCCACATTCTCTAGTTCGTTATCCTCCTGAAATTCATATTGATCATACCGATGATATAAATCTCGAGAATTATAACACAAGTCCACGTAAATATCAAGAATCCATGACGACAACGTTCGCCAGACCATCGCCATGTCCTACAGAATGTTATTCAACGTCACGTAGTACATTCAACCGTGATCAAATAAAATTTAATACACGTGACATTCAAGCGCAATCGTGTGCACAAGCAATTTTACCAGAATGTTCGGCAAAAGTTCTTTGCAGCGCCGATATTGAAGCACGAATGAGTATTAGCGCCATGCCCGATGTTACATTAGCGACCAAAACTGAAATGGAACATTGCAAAAATGCGGAAGTAATCAATAGAGATCATGCTGATGTGATTCCCGATATTGCAACAACTGGCGAACGTAAACAACCGGATGGTGAAGAAAAAAATCCCGAAATTACAATTACTGATTGTGAAAATACGACAACCACTACTACTACTGGTATGCTCGACCGTATTTCACATGATCTCGATTATTTATTAAATCGAACGCAAACGAATGAAGAGGCATAAGTTATACGCGCGTTGATAACAATGTCCGATGTCATTTGTAACGGTTTTTTTCTTCCTAGAAAGAAAAACAAATTGACATATACGAAAAGTAATCATGTATTTTCTAATATACATAATACATATATATATATATATATGTGCAAATGATATGTGGCTGAAAATTTTGTATGGGATTTTGTTGCGCCGAGAAAATGAAATGGATATCGAAGTTCAAAATTGTATTCCAATTATATAAAACAGTTTCATCTGACCATTTTTTCGGAACAAAAATAAAAAACCAATCACATATTTGTGAGTGTTATAAAACTAAAATTAATTGAATTATTACGTAAATAGTAGTAGTATTTTTGTGTTGTAATTGAATATAAATACATATACATATTTGATATAGAATTTATGGAAATTAATATGCGAGCATCGAATCGTATTTTATTATAATTATAACTTTGACATTATTCAAGTATTTTGTATGAGTTTCAAATAATTAGAATACATCGAATAATAAATAAAAATGGAAAAAAAATATATATATATACATATATAAATAGATTGAGGTGGACATCGATAAATGGAAGGATTGAAATAGTCCTTGGACATTTCAGCTTTTTAGCTTTAGTTAATGTTTTTTTTTCTTTTTTTTTTCGAGTTACAGTATTTTATTTATCATACAGCTCTGTCATATTATCAACGATTCAGTAATCGCACTTTTTTTTTTATTTCGCTGTTATAATTTTTCAGATATTATAAAGCTATACATTGACAATAATGTCATAGTCTAGTTACATATCTAATATGAAGATTTATGTTGTTGGTTTTCAACTAATAATGGTTAGTCGCTCGCATATAATCAAATGCATTATTGAAGTTGATTTTTTTTTATTATTTTCTCTTTTTTGTATTGTTTTTTTATTTATGTAGTCGAGGTATGAAATTGGAGCAGTATTTCTCTTGCCCAAGCACGCGTTATTAAATGCAAAAGGCGTAACAAGATCGGTGTTTAATTCGTTAGCACTCGAATATACGTATATGACTAGTTTTTTTTCCCCTGTCTCCACACAAGCTTTCTTAAAAATATAAATTATTTACAAGGATTTCAGCTAATTTGAGGTTTAAGAATCTTGATTCAATCACATCAATAATACCCAGGTATAAAGGGCCGTGGCTCATTCATGTTTTATTCTTGCTTGTAATATTCCATCATCGTATATTCGCCACAATTCAATTATAAATTTATAGCGTCACAAGGAAAGTTTGTTGTTGCGCTTAACATTTTTTACTTGTATTGCAAAATAAAAACATCAATGAAAAATGTGTAAATTAACTTGTGTCATTTCTGAATCAGTAAATTTTCTTTCGATTCTTATATCCGAGTCGTTGAATAATTATATTTTTTCAAGAAAGAAAATGAGTATGCGGAATAATAAGTCTTAAAACGTGACAAACTTTAATCCACGGTCAAATTAAATATTAAAAATGTAAAATAGTTTATCTATATCACGTATATCGATTTCTTTTTTTTTTTCTTCATTCAATTGATATATGGAAAATAAGTGTTTCTTTATATTTATATTGACGAATTTAAATCGATTCCCTGATGTGTCATTGAATAATGGATTAATATTTATATATATATATATATATGTGTGCAATTTGATTTGAAAAAAAAACGGAAATTAAACGAGTGCTCATCGATAATTTTGAATAACTAATATATGCAGTAATCCTCGTGTGAACTTAAGCAAAATGAAAGAAGAGGAATTAGAAGAAATGATATCATTCTTTGTACCGTCATAGTAAAATAAAATATAAAAAGGATAATGATTAATTATTTTATCGGCACGGCCACGGCACCAATCATCTATCTTTCATATACTTCTCCCCATCCGATCCATTCGTCTTTACTTAAATATAAAAATACATAGCCAGTCTATACATCGCGCGTGCATTGTGGCACTGTGAAGTGTTTTATCAAGAGTCCAGGATGGTTAACTGCCATTATCATTAACAGTTGGTGATTCAATGTCATCCGTATTTTTACTTGAGCCATTATTTGAATTTTTCATGAGACCCGCAGACTTTTCAGGTACTTTATTTTCCCCGTCATTACTATTATTCGATGTTGCGTTATTGCTTAATGCATTTTCCAAATCTTGCATATGTGGAAATTCCGTACTTGGCAACACCAACGTTGTCGGATTAGGTAAATTAGTTAACGACACATTTCCTGGACTCAACATTTTTTTTTTAATACAACTTCTTAATGCTTCCTCAATTAAATTTCCTATTTTATCTCGGTCATTCTGCGAATTAATAGATTATATCATCAATTAGTTACTGTATTCATCACAAATATATATTCAATCTTCTTTACCTGATTAATGAAACCGTAATGTACAAGTTCTTGTGCGAGTAACATTGGCGTATCTGATTCCGAAACAGGACACGTCAATTGCCTATTCATTTTATCATCCATTCGTAGTAATATTGTCATCTAAAATCATTATTTTATTGAATGTAAATTGAAGAAATTATATCTGATGTATTTTATTTCATCGCGAATTTATAATACTCACTTGCAATTCAGAATTCTCTTCACTAGGCTTAACACTACACATCATATTAACTACTCTACGTGTTTCCACATCGACGGGTTCTGGCGTCACAGATTTTACCGATTCTGTTACTTCAGGTGATATCGCTCTTGGGCGAACGGGTGGCGGTAATTTTGGCATAAATGCTGTCAATGGATAGATTCCATATCTGCGAATTGAAAAAAAAAATAATAATAAATACAATTAATATAAAATAAACAAATATTTATATATACAATAATTATTTATATTCTCACTTTACGTCCTCAACAAATTTTTCCAACTTCTCTGCCACGGGTATGTCATTCAATCGAATCTGTTGTGGTGGTCGACCTTGATATTTAATTTCAGCAACTACTGTATCCGGCCCGTACAGCCTTTGTAAAACTTCATCCGTAATTGTTTCAGATATATTAGCTTGAATAAATAGAATACAAAAATAAATACAATGAAACACGAAGAATTGAAATGATGGGTAAATTGATACCGCTACAGTTGCCATCACGTAATAAATCACTTTGAAGCTGTAATATTGATTTTAAACTTACTGGCAGCTTTCACCAAAGCATGAGCTGCGAGTAACTTGAGCGAGTGAACTTCAAATAATATGGGATGAAATAAGAGTTCTCTAGTGCTTGGTCTACACAATGGATCGACATGAAGACATTTTCTAATAAAATCTTTTTGTTGAGCATCGTCCAATGACTCTATTGTTTTTTGTATATTTTCTTCAGTTACAACAGTACCACTATCACCATTTCCTTGAATTTCCAAGGCCGCCATTTCCAATGCACACATACCAAATGAATATATATCAATAGCGGGTGTCATAGAATCTGTGAAATAAACGAGAAATAAAAACGGTCGATTGAGTCATTATCGACAACACAAAAAAAAAAATTGAAAAATTAAGGAACAAAAACTGACTTCCGTATTCTGGCGCAACAAAGTGCATATTTTTCACAATAGTTTTGCAAGTTTTTCCAGCGTCTTGATGTATAGCATCGGGCGCCACTGTAAATGTAATACAAACAAATGTATTAATAATTAAGTATCATTCAAATATCAAATGTAATTCACTTTTTACTTCCCAAGAAAATTGAATCTAGAGCTTAATATATATATATATATATATAGAATAATGTAGTATGCGTGATGGATTTTCTAGTTAAACTGTGTGAGTTGTGTTGACTCCAAAATTTATTATACAAAAACAAAAAAAAAAAAAGCACGAGTATATGAGGATAAATTGCGTTGTATATAAATTTAATAGAAAAACTCATTACACACCTGAACCAATCTTTACAAGTCCATTATGCTGAATAAATATTGTGTCACAAGTGAGATTTCCATGGACAATTGGTGGTGAACAGGAATGCAGATAGCTGTAAATGTGATGTGTATTGATGTCGAGTTATATATATATATTTTTGTTTTGTTATCATTTGAATAAAATTTATATGTACATATAAAGTCAAGGCCATGAAATTTAAGCAGAAGGCATTGATAAATATATTAATATTCAAAGTACCTCAATGCAGATAATATTTGTGTGCACCATCTTTTCCAAGCTTGCAACGGTAATTTCTTAACGTTGCGCTTTGTGCGTTTTAGAAACTGTTTTAACGAGCCGGACGACATGTATTCCGTAATGAATATAACCTAAAAATATTGATTTAATCAACAATATCACAATATAATATTACATTTAAAAATATAATTTTTCATGCAATTTAATTAAAAACTCATAATAAAACTTACACGTGGTTTATCGTTATGTGTATCCGTCCAATATCTGTGAAATTTAACGATATTTGGATGCTCCAATTGTGTTAAATTTTCGAAGACAAGTTGAATCTTTTCCTCTTGCGCTTTAAAATTTTTGCGCTCCGAAAATTGTACTTCGTTCCAGACCACTTCCACACCTTCTTCTGTGTCCATTGCCAAGTAGGCGCAGTCGATTCCGGGAACATCACGTTGTCCAACCTACAGTGATAATGATAATATATCTATTGAACGGTTATACAATTTATTTTGAAATGAGCAAATCAACAATGGGCAGAAAACAAAAAAAAAAGAAAAGAAAAATTCCCTATTTGAATAATAAGTAAACATTATATTATTCAGTATAATGACAAATATATTCATCACATATTTACTGAAGTATATATCCTTGACCACGAACATAGCCATATGTGTGTAAATATGAGTATTATTTGTATATTTATATATATATATATATATATATATATATTATAACCGATTTTCCACTGATAGAATCAATGTACAAAAGTGTAGATAATTTAACAACGCAGTTGGAACGTTTTCATGCTTGTTTGCCATTACATGGATGTGACCTTGCCAAGAATTTAAAGAGGAATAACAGATGAGTTTCATGAACATGATGTGAGTTATTATAGGCATTTATATTCATTTAGATACTCAAATGATTTGTCAATAGCGTATATATACATATATATATATATGTGTGTGTGTGTGTATAAAACCCTCTTTCCACATAATGTAACTATACAACTAATATTTATTTCATGTTCCCCAATAATATTCCATACTTTACAATCCATTAAATTGTCATTGGAGGTGATAATAAACATAATTAATTTCATAATGTGAAAATTATGATGATCGTTGTACCACACATTCAATCTCAATTACCTCCATTTCAGATACTTCGTTTTCACTTCCTCTAGTGGTATTTCCAAAATTCGTACCCTCAGCTAGTGTCGATTTGGAACCTACGTATACCTAAATGAACGAGCAAACACATAGAAATTCATATGGAGATTAGATATGAAAATAAAAATATAATATTGTGATTAATTGTTATTTGGCAGTGAACTGTGCGCAATCGAGCTCAATACATATATATGTTTGTATGTCTCTATTGTGTGTGGTGGGGGTTAACGCCTCGGGCATCAAGCAATTTACGACATTTATATCATTGAACGTATACAACCAATTTTTGTTTAGCTACATACCCTAATATACTTTATTATCCCCGTTATCAATTCATACAATATAACACACGTCCTTAACAATAATTTCTATGAATATATATACATATATATATATATATATATATTCATATGATATCAGTATTATTTTTGTTTAGACGCAAAGTAAACTACTAACGCCCAGATAATTTATTTTTAGGAAACACAGAAGAGACAAATGGACGAATGAAATAATACTGCCAAGAAAATAGAGATTTGGCAATAGACAATTTGGGTTTTTTCCCGATGATCTTATCATCAAATAAATGCAATAAAATTTATTTTCAAATTGGCTATTCCAATCGAGGACGAGACAATCAACATAATAATAATAATAATAATAATAATGATGATGATGATGACAAATTTAATATTATAATGAAATGAAAAATGAGATGATATGCACGGGATACCGGTTATGTTTTGCTTGTTTGTAAACGTACACCGCAATATTTAATTTAACTATATATAGTTGATATCAATACAAGCCCTATTACTAAAATAGATTGTATTTATTTCATTTCAAAATATCTATATAAATATATGTTGGAAGAAAAATATTCAAGTGTGTCTGTCATCGCTGCAATAATTTAATTTTACACGAGTATATCTAATATGATATTTGTTGAAAAATATAAAATTTTAAACAGTGTAATGATTGAGTGAGTGGAAAAATGAGCTTGCATACTGTGTTTTAATGGCATATAAATACAACATGATTATTGAAAGTTATATTGCGATATAGCCTTACTGCTGTATGAGTCATTAAGAATGAATGTATTGTTATTGCGTGATGAAAAGTGGAGATAATGAACAAATGCGTATAATGACCCGCCCAATCATTTACGAAAACGAGCTAATGACAAAAATAATTAGGATAATGGTGATGGAATGATGAGATGTTGGGAATTAATAGGAGAATGGTTGAAGCTGAGGATAAAATTGTTGATTTTGCTACAATAAAATGGAATATTTGGTGTACATACTTCCTCTCTACGTTTCAGCCACCGCCCGCAGGGACTCTCTTCCAAAATCTCACTCTCATCTTCAGAGTCTTCACCACTTTCGCGCGGTGATTTGTGTTCTGGATCCGTACTGGAGCGACTCCCAGGCATTACACACACACGTTATTAAAAAATCACCACCGAAACGAGCAACGACGTTACCAAGCTCATTTGTAATTATATCAATCAATTTGACATTTATCCATATACTTGTTTATTATTATAATTGCAAATAATAAACAATTAATATATATATATATATGTATATATACAATATATAATAACCGTAGACTTATGAAAGTGACACATGCATGGAGAAAACCTGTTCCGAAATCGTAACTCAATATATTTCTGATGTTACATGGGCCAGCCGTTAATTTTTATCACTTTACAATTGTATTTCCAAGCGCGATTACTTTAAATTAACTCATCCGAATAATCCAAAAGTATTACTGTCAAAATAAAAACTTCTGTTATGAATGAAATATCTTCGATGTGACATAAACTCTGCCACTCATTTTTGCTACTAGGTCTTTGGTCATACTAAAACCGAGTATGGCAATCGCCATTCGCCAACACCGCACCCATTTTATTTTGCCTATCCGCCACCTGGTGGAATAATTTGCAATAATATTGTCACATTTTCGCATCATTTAACATCATTTTGTTACACTATTTGATGCTACTACGCAAATCTATACTCGCGTCGATAATTGAATGACTATCGGTAATTTACCGACTTAAATTTTACATTGCCACCTGTTGTAAATTATTGTGAACGACAAATGCAATTTTCGGGCCGTTGGAAATAATCCACGCTCGCCATTTTCAATTTCGAACTCTATTTCATTCCAAAATGAAAACAAAACAAAAAATAAATTATATTTTCAATTTATAAATATACATATTTACTTGACAAAGTGCATACATCAAATTATTCATCAATCACCAATAAATATTAGATAAACTACAATTCAAATATAACATTATTATACAACAAATTATAATTATATATTTACTCTTGTAATGTGATACTCTGTGTAAACACACCCACACACACACACACACACACACACAATATATATAGTGCAATTTTTTTTTTACAGACAACAGTTATCAAACATATTGTGATGTAGCAGCATAAAAAAGAGAAGCAGTCAATCAAGAATAATCTATAATGAGTAGGTGACAATAAGCAAAGTCATTGAGCACCGAGATATAATTGTGGGAAGATTGTAAATATCGTGCGGCCACATCAGCGTTGAAACCATTTACATTGTCATACACAAACGCAAATTCAAACATACACAAGACAAGAGAGGTATGGGTAAGTGGATAGAGAGAGAGAGAGAGAAGGAAAAGATGGTGGGAGAATATAGCGGGTCAGGCAATGGTGTACCTAGTGTTTAGTGATGTGGCCGCCTTGCGGGCCGTCGACAGTGTTGAATTAACAGGTGTCCCATTCTCCATCAACAAGTAAAATCCACACAACTTAACATTCATATCTCAGTGTTTCCAACTTTATTTTACACCTATACAATTCAATCAATTATTTTTTTTTTCTTTTTCACCCAATTCCCATTGAAATATTCATCTCACAGTGATAAATAAATATATATTTTTCAAAGATATCTCTATACGTATACAATACTTGCAAGAAGTAATCTATTTGGAATATAAAATAGATTGAATCATTCTGAATACTGCAATTTGATTGCGTGAAGTTGTAACATGATGTCGGAAACCGTAGTGACAGTAGATGGTTCTACCAACAATACAAATAATCCACGTCAAGGACCCACTGTAAAAACAGATCCAGGACAACCGAGTCTTTTTGGTGCGATTACCATCAATGTGCCTTATTTCAAGACCATACCTGGAATGCTAAAGCTTGCACAGTTGGTAAGTTAAATGCACAATTAAATTATTAATTGTCATTGCAATTAAATCTTTCAATTTTGTAAATCACTTTTTTTCTCTTCTTCACTCTATTTTCTCATATTATTCATCATATTTTACCGAGTCATTTATATCATTAATTATCTGAGAATAAATTTGTCGAGTTGTTCAATTCACATTGACAATGTGATAATAAATTTTACAAATGTCATGTTCACATTATTAGTACAACAGTTATATGATATGTACAATGTTACATTGTAATGCAGCCTGAATTCACAATAATATATTTATATATATATCTATATATTTTTTTTTTCATCGTTTGTAGTCTTATGATGTTTATATTTGTGTCGTGAACTCTCTATGTATTCCATTTCTATCTCACCTTGAAAATTTACTTTGTTTCAAATTCATAAACGCTTTATGTAACACAATAATATTTGTATTGCACGTGCTAACATATACACTTTTATTTCAATATCAATTTGATAAAGGAAAGTAACAAGTGCCAAAGATTTTCCTCTTAATACTTCGTGTATTTAATATTGTTTGCCAACTACTAAGAAATCATTTCTCCTACTTCTCACACATATACTTTTTTTAATTTTATTTATTTTTCACATTGTTCATATACAATTAGAAATAACCTTTGTGCGTTTCACAAACTACCTCAGAGCAACACATCAGCTTTACAAATAATATACGATGCCCTGAATATTGGCTCGTGTTGATACGACTGTTTTTAGCTGGAGCTACTTCCCCAGTACCTCTTTTCTAAATTTTAACGACGAATAAACCACGGCAGTGACACATTCATACTGCCAACCAAACACACACACACACACACACACACATTTCTTTTAAATAATCCATGTCATGATATTTTATATCTTTCCTGTTTCACGCCAAATTTCGACGAAACGCCACATTATTATTATTATTATTATGTTGACAATGTCCCTAATCACACTTGTACACATTATTTATAACGGTAATTAACATTTTGATTTCATGGTTTATGCCTCTCTCCATCATTGAAATATAAATGGCTCAACAACTTTCCAATTATCATGTTAATTTTTCAACTCTACTTATTATTAATTCCACAACACAAAAATTTTATTTTTGTTCCTGAAAATTCTACAATAAATATAAGTGGATTGTTAGCAATATACACACAAAATAATATTGTACTGTACACGCAGTTGTGATGCTCTGAGGTCGTTGTATTTCTCTTTAGGTTCCGTATATTTCTCGGGCCAATGTCCTCAAGTGCAGCTTAGCAGCTCAAAGCGTGAAGAGAGAACAGTCTCTCCACGATGGAAAAAAAAAAAAAAAAAATTGAAAAAGAAAAAAGAAAATTGAAAACATATATCCTTCGTAGTAATTGCTTGATGCATATAAAAAATTTCGTTTTTTTTTATCTATATGATATTCATCTTATACATGTTCGTATATATAGAAAACAGAGGTTAGCATTTATTAAGCGACGCAGTTTGATGTCCATTCGTGATGATACCGGTGGTGGTGTCCATACGTGGCGTCCCACATACTTAACCGAGCAAACTTCATCAAATACGTCCATATAACAACTTGTTTGTTGCGCGCCAACGGTATCAAAACGATTCATTAATAATTCAATGTGTCCTTGAGCACAGCCGCCTTTTCTCCTATCTATCGGTCAATACACACATTTATTTCTCTATATAAATATATATTCATATAAGTGTATTGATATAAAACCGCCAAGTATTTCTTTGTTGTACAAACATTAGATAGATATATATTAATTAATCAATAAAAGATAAATGATAAATATAATTATAACATCAATTTCATCGTTCATGAAATTGCGCCAAGTCCAGTTTCCTTGTTGTGAAATAGGTGCAGTTATATCCTCGCAATGGTTCAAATTAAGTGATGGAATTGAATGTGGGAAATTATTATAGTACAAGGTCAACACGATGGAACCGATAGAAAAAAAAAATATATATATATGAAAGTCCAGTATTTCTATGCAGTAGATTTTTCCAATTGATGTAGCTCACTTTGGATTAATATAAAGTGTGACTCATGAATTACTTTTATCAGCAAAATAAAAAAACTAGATTTTTTCTTTCATGTTTCTAATTCGTATAATACATGAAAATACATCATGACAAAATGTCGGCTGAAGTTTTTCTATTAATTTGATGACATTTCACACAACAGATCACTCATAAACAGACCTCTCTCCACTTATTTATTCATTTATTTGTACATGCATATAATTGTTGCGGATAATTTTATGTTTCGTATGGGTTTTCGCGTGCGACATGAAACAATTGCAATCATAAGAAGCCTATATAAGTTTATAAATTCATTTGCGTATTTGTAAATATGTATATTTATATTTATTTTGTTGGCGGGCGTATATTGTGACATCGCTCGCGTCACATAACGTTTCCGTGCGTGCGAATCAAATGCCCAGTGTTACTTCGATGTACTGTCTAATAATAATTGTGCGCAATGCTAGCTAGAGCCTTATGAGCAAGGACGAGCCGCGCCTAGATACACACGATGTACAACCCAACATCACACACACACACACATACACACAAATATATCTACCGGATTATAGGCATTGCATTAAACATAGTGTACAAGACGGTTTGTGTACAACCAACTGCAACGAAATTCTCATATACAATATGACCACCATTTTTCTACATGTAATATAAATGTGCATAAGTCCTTTGGTTGCCTTGAAATACCGTGGGATGCGTCAAAATCAAGACAAGACTATGAAGGGAATGTATAAATGAATGTTTACACAATGATATACGTATACAGCCACGTATTGCATGAGATTATTTGAAAAAAAAAATATAAAGGAAAATATATAAAAGAATAATAACTGTAAGCGCAATTTCTTGTTATTTTTCTCCGAAATAATTACGATGTAGTCATTTATACATACCTATAAAACGTGATAATCGTTCCATTTCTACCAGCGATATTTATTTCTTATCTTTGTATAGATGAAATGTGTGGTTATAATTATCAAGAAAGTTATCGTTTCCTCTAAGATATTTAAATGCACACCAACGTCACCGTGAACCAGATGAAATGTTTCTTTATACGAATGAAATTCTACCATACATTACATAAATAAAATTGAATCCATTGAATCTATAGCGAATGGCATTCAGAAAAAAAAAATACTTGCATTTGTATTCATTATAATGACGAACCTTCATGATGTATATATATACATATACATGTACTCAATAAAGTTTCATTCAACTTGGCTTGCACGATTTGCGCACGGGCGGTGGAAAAGAAAAAAAAACGTAAATAAAAATAAAAAGAAACGTCACGAGCCGCGCCCCATACGCACACCATAGGTGCTTCTCAGTCTTGCCGTTGTTATGTCTTCGAAACGCGCTACTAAGCACTTATATTCCAAGCGAGAGTCCATGAACGGTCACCCATCCACTTCCCGACTCATTCGCTCGTTCATTTTGTTTGCCTCACTCTCTCTTACCTATAGACTTAAGTGTACAATCAGTAGAAGGCATAGTAGGTAGACAGTTACTGAGCCATGACTGCATTTGGGTCATCGGCGAGTTATGTACATGTTCGTTGAACCATGTCGCTCTCTGCGTGCGATCCACCAGACAACTCTTCGTATATCTGTATACATTTTAACAATTACCACACACTCACATTTAAATAGTAAAATCTATGTATCAATACTTGCATTACTTATTAACGAGAAATAATGTTTTTTTTTTTTTCTCCCCCTCTATGCCATATTCAAATGTATAATGATGATTGTATACATGATACAAAACGATAATCTGATACGTGATATTATTTTTTGACATATGACAATTTATGGTTTATGAATCGCAGCCAAAATATAAATTATCACGATGAAATTTCGATGAAATATGATAAAATGACCTCTACGATATCGCATTTTTTTATTGGGGAGAAAGAAAAAAAGTCATAAATATGTATAAATAAAATATCTGAATGCACGCAAACGAGTTCTTTAAGTGGGTCGTCTGATGTTGTGTATATGTATTGTGCTGGTGCTTTTTCGATTGGTATATATATATATACGCCATCAACTCTATATACGCATCAGCCAAACGCAATGCGATTCGATGAACTGAATTGACCTCACACTTGCATTGGCGAAAAGTCACGTCTCAGTACATATAGCTATATATATATATATGTATATATAGTAAATTTGTGCGTCGATGGAGGACAAAAGAGATTGGTAGAGCGTGTCACCGATGTCTCATTACACACATCGTTGTACATCTATTTTTAGCTATGATTCCCGTCTAGTTGAGAAATATTCAACGTCATTTGTACAATAGTGTATTCATTATTCAACGGAGTTCATATCAATAGACGTCAATTTCCACGGTGTCATTTAATAATGTGCTTTTTTTTCCTCCCCTATTATTGCTTATCATAGATGAAAAAAGAAAAAATAATAATAATAATGAAAAGTAAGAAAATGAAAAATACAGAGAGAACAGAAAAATATAAAACATTAATCATAATAGTGTGAATTCACCAGTCACAATATCGCTTTATATCTTTTATTATTTTACTTTTTTCACTTTATTTTATTTTTTTCGTGTTCATGATATAATCAGCGTTAAACATGCGTGACATTTTTTCTGTGTCAATTGTATATATCTATAAGTGGTCACCTTCATATAAAAGGTCATAATATATTGATTGAAATATTTCATGTGGTTATATTTATCTGCACGTGCTGTATCGAAAATTCTATAACAACTTGTATATAGTCGGCAATGGAGTCGAATGCCAAAGTCATTTTTATACAGTATAGTGAAAGTAAAATTACTGGAGCTCCCTTATAAAACACTAGATATAAAATGGCGGTATTTATAATATATATTATAAATACACTATTATATAATTGATATTGTATTAATTTCGTATTAATTTATTATTTGTAATTATATTACATAGCATTCAACAATAATTCAACAACAATTATTGCAGTATGATTTCAATTGAATTAATAATCACAGCATTTCCAAGGAAATATTTGATGAAGTTTGATCGATGCCGGTAAATTCGTAAAAACCGGTTTGGTGGCGCATTCGTTGGGGCAAGTGTGTAGTGTTGTCGACAAGTCGGAAAGGCTTTATCTCCATGACCACATTGTATATTCCATAATGAAAATGTCAGAAAAGAGGGTTAACTGGCCTTCCAACTGGTCGCCACAAAACGAAAATACCGAGAATATAGCGTCTATTGAATTGCCACAAGAAATACAACGCGAGCTAGACTGTACAGTTGGTGAATACGTATTTCTGGAATATCCTTGGGCGTTTGTGTGTCGGAAGAAGGTGATGCAACAGGCAAACAAAATTGATTCGCCTTTATATGTACACAAAGATAAAATAGAAATTTATAAATCTCAATGGTTTCTTATTGGTTACGCCTCCAATGAATTGATAGCCAACAGTTTTATTATTTGTCTTACGGATGAAGCACGAGACAGTATGGTAAAGAGAAACCGGGATATAACAAGAAATATTGTTGAGAAAGTTCGTAGGATGATTACAAAAACTAGTTGCTCTCGTGTCATGTCACCAAAAAGTGAAGAAAATGTTTCTTGGGACAGTAATGTCAACAGATCAAGGTCTCAGGTCGAGGTCGAACTATCAGTAAAGATCAGTGCTCTCAAAAGGCAACGACAGTTGACTGATCGTGACAGTGATAAGACACACGACAGTTATATCGATTTGATTCCAACTCAACAGCGAAAATTTCACAATATTCGTATGAAACAAGTATCGAAATTTATTCAAACAACACTCGAGGCGAGAGACACAAGTGTACAATCATTCTCGGGCGATCCGAAAAACAAATGGACACAGTATAATGATTTAATTGACGTACAATCATACGAGGTAATAGATGATAAAAATGAAAATGACGAGGATGTAAATAGACTTAAGAGACCGCCGACACATGATGAAAGTAGTTCAGCAGGCCTCTCTGAAACCATAACAGAAAATAGAGAAATAGTTAAAGAAATTGTGTTGGAGTCAGAGATCAAACCGCAAAGACAATTGCAATTGCTATTTTTTCTTCAGTCACATTTGTCACAAATTATTGACTATGTCGGGTATAATTCTAAAATTAACATACACTTGGATGATATTGTTAACCTGATGAAATGTAATTCAAGCGACTTTCACAGCATGATAAATGCCGACTGTTATTTATTCAAAGAGAGTTGCTCCTTGATGGATTTTAACATTACCAAGGGCAGGGTTATTTCAGACGTTTCTTGGCATCAAGATCTAGTTGGACTTGTTGCAATTTCTTATGTAGATAATCCACGATGTCAAGTGTTACCACTTGAACAAAAAGTGAGCACACCAAGCGACAGCTTTCACAGTCACACCGACATTAATGTACTAATCTGGTCGCTCAATGAACCTTTATATCCGAAATTACGTTTGAATGATTCTAGAGCGGTGCAACTATTGTCATTTTGTCCTGTTCGAGCTAGTATTCTTGTTGGTGGTTGCACAAATGGACAATTAGTCTTGTGGAATCTACAGCATGCATTGGATGATCTTCAGGAATCAAATTGCTCCCACGAAATACCTGTGTTTGCGCCAATTGCCGCTTCTGATCCTGATCAATCTCATTTATCAGCCATCTGTGCTTTACAATGGCTCCCATCACATTATCGAATCGAGTGCGATGGTACGTTAAATAAATTACCGGAAAATGTATCTATGCAATTTATGACTTGTTCTGACGACGGAACTGTTGCCATTTGGGATCTTCTCTGGCAACCGAGTTTGTCGCAAGGTGCCAAAAATCTCAAGAGTATTGTAACAGCTGCAATGTCATTGACCGATGATCTTGAACGACTTGATGGTGTTTTCCGTCCACATTATCGACTTTATATACAATTATCGAAAGAATCTATCAATATGACTTTTCGCAATTTTTGTCTTTCATACATTGACGACTCAGATGATGACTCGATGAAATTTTGGGTGTCTACTGTCCAAGGTGAAATTGCTCTGTGTACTTGGCACGGTGAGGAATACGAAGTCACTGGCAAAGAATATTGTGAAATAATAGACCACAGTAGTTGCGTTCATGATGGGCCAGTAATTGACTTAATTCGTTCGCCACACATTAAAAATGTATTATTGACAATTGGCGGCAGTGTTTTTGCAATTTGGCATGGAAATTACTTGAGACATCCGATAATATGGAGAAGACGTGATTGTAATTATAGCGCATGCTGCTGGAGCCACCGCCCCGGTGTATTCATTATAGCTAGATGCGATGGTGACCTTGAAACCTGGGATTTATACCGGAAAACGAAACAACCGGTTTACGTACAGACTATTTCTGGAAGGTTAATAACGGGACTGTATACGCATGATCTATCAAACATTATTGGCATTTGTCACGACAACGGGATATTTAAATTTGTAAATGAGGTTATTGAAAATGAATCGGATCACCATGACAGAATTGATTGGTTTTCTAAATTTATTGATCGTGAAGTAGAGCGAAAAAATGAATTTTATGGTTGGCAGGATGAATACTTGATGAATAATGAAAGAGTTTTGGAGAAGAAGGCATTGAGAGTCACAGAGGAAGCCAAAAGACGTCATGAAGAGGCGAAAGAAAAGTTTTTGAAAGAACAAGAGGAACAGGCGAGAATTCGAGCGGAGAGAAAAAATCGTAATATTGTACCATCCAAGGAGACAGTACTGAGAGCGAAAAATATTGAAAGAATGACGTGTACACTGTTGAAGAAGAAAGGTTTCGATCCGGAATCACTTGACAGAATGCGATATCCACTCGTGCAACAACAAGTGGAAAAGACAATTAGAATGAATAAAGCACGAGAGAAAGTCCGTGACAAACAGACTTATTTTACTCACGCGTCAGCTATTAAATTTCCTGAATGTATTAAAGACTTAAGTAAACCTGATATTCATGAAACCGCTAAACTTGTGCATGCAGACAAGAGAATGAATGACATTATTGAAGAATATCGGTGTTATTATATGCGCATTAGTTGTGAGGCAAAAAAAATTCTTGAAGAAAATCCTTGTGTACCAATATTCAATTGGAATTCAGTAATGAAGGAAAGAGAATGCAGGAGAGACTATGCAAATATTCATAATTTTTCTATTTAATTAGAAAATACACAGTGAGCTTCAATATAACGTTATAAAATAAGATAAACGATATATGCGTGGAATATATAAATTATTTTGTAAATATTGCGTAGGCTCTGTGGAGATGGTATAATAGTAAAAAATATACGAAGAAAATATTGAAACCCACATACCATCACGACATTCACTTCCAAAATGTCAATCTCCACCCACTTACACACACCCACATCTATGAAAATCAAGTGGAACATTATTATATATGATCGTTCGTAACATCATCGCTTTAATTAACGCGCTAATAGCTTTAGCAAATAGCTCACATTAGTTCGTTTCTTTTTGTGTTTCAGGTACTCGGAATTATTTGTATGATATGTGCGACACCACCAATACACAGTGCCAGTCGATTTTTCATGTTTGTTGCAGTCGTATCATTCATCTTAAGTTTATTATGGACATTTGTTTATTTGCTGTCTCTTCGTGAGGCATTGAAAATTCCTATCAGTTGGATTTCGACCGAGTTATTAAATACTGGAATAATAAGCGTGCTGTATTTCGTTGCCTTTATTGTTCAATTATCAGTTTGGAGTTCTCTGTATCCGACAGCTTACTCCAGATCATCGCAAATTGCCGCAGGCGTAAGTTATACCTAGTTATCAATTGTATTACAATAAATATATATGTTCATAATTTATGTTGATGATTGCAGGTTTTTGGATTATTCAATACAGTTGCCTATGGCGCAGGCGTATTTTTCCTGTTTCTTGAATGGAAAAGTAGCCGAAATCAATAAGGGGAAAAGAATAACTGATGCAATTGTGTTACATAAATAATTCATACGATCAGTGCGGAGAATTTTACTGTAATTGAGGAATCGGTCCATATACAAAAAGTCCGTGGCTCGATTCTCAATTTATTCATAATTTATCAAAATATAATTGGCGTGACTTGAACCGCCGTATATAATTTTTTTTTCAAACAAATGTGTTAAGTCTATGAAAATATATAATGTAATACGTTGCGCATATTTCATATTTTTTTTTTTGCATCTGTTCATTCGTTTAAATTTTATGTCAAATTAATTTAAAAAGTAAAATTGTCCATAATATTCACGTGATTTTTCGTTTATTGTTATGATTAGTGATTCAATACAAAATGTATATTGATGAAGAGAAAAAAAAGGGTATATACTTGATGTAGAGTTTATGAGTGCGACTGAAAAAGTACAAAGAGAATTGTGTGAGCGTATAATAAATAAAACGCGCGATTTTATTTCACCAACATCCAGAAAAATATTCTAATAATATTTATCACCGAGCACAATATCCATCACCAATTCCTGTACAATCAAACGATAATTTGTGTATTAAAAACTCTAAATAAGTCAAGAAATGGAATATATTTTGTGGCAATTTATTTATTATTTTTTTTTTTTTTTTCAACATAATTGAATCACGAAATCTCAATTAGTCTCATTACTTATCACTAACAAAAAATGTTCACAAATCAATATATAATATATGCATTTATGCATACATATAGAATATAAATAACACGTTTTTCATGTTCTAAATTGTTCGAGTCTCGTGTATATAAGACTATATATAAATATATGTGTATTTGTTATTATCAAAACAAAAAACAAGAAAAAAAATTGAATCCTGCCAATATACAAGTGATATTGTTCCATTAATACAATATGTATTCCTAAAATTTCGTAAAAAAAGGAAGAAAAAGAAATAATTAATTATAGAAATAATTTTTGATACACATCACAAAAATATTTCATAATTATTCAATATACCCGTATATATTTGAATCAAAGTGCCTTAATAAAAAAAAAAAAAACTCTACAATGTCCCTACACATACATATGAAACTCAAGCGGCTCTTAAATAATAATATTATTAATAATAATAATAATAATCATAATAATAATAATTAATATTATCATTATATGACTTAAAATAATTGGTACAAATGATAGACAAGAAACAAATATCACCTGGTTGATCAATTATCTATATAATTTTCGATGTGGAGATTGAATTGAATAACTCATCGAAAATATTGTTTAATCAAAAGAGGACAATTTTCATTTTCTTATTCTAGTTTAATCAATAGATAAATAAGAAAAAAATAAAAACACACAAAAAAAAACAGGAAAACTAAATAAACATCGAATTTCGTATGTAATAACAACAAACATATATAATATTTGTATTCGCAAGAATTATTTAAGACAAAACAGTTTTGACATTCGTTCACCAACCAAATTTTATTTATTTGTATGAGCTATATAATTAAATAAATAAAGCATATATAGCGTTAATAAGTATTCTTTGCATTGTGTTTCCTGTACATAATAAATGTTTATTTTCAATGTCATTTATATTTACAACATCCGAGAAAAAAAATTGGTAAAAAATTATTAATGTGGGATTACAGTGTGTTGTATATAACCTTCATATTTAATTCAAATATGTGCGTGAGAGCGATTGTGATATCATCGATGACGTCATCCACACGATGGTGTGAGTGTTCATATATATATATGTATGTATATGTATAGTGGAATTGCAACGAAGGCGTATGTGTAACTCCAGTTGATCGCAAACACTCGCCGACATCCAACCTATCCCGTAACTCCGTTAAGGTGAGTCAAATATTTATTTAAAAGTATATCCAATGCAATATAAACAATGACGCACTAGGATAATTATACAAAAAATTCAATCGACTCTTTTTAAATTAATATTATGGTTTGCAATGTGTTTTAATAGAATGACAGGTGACTGCACGTGTTTTAATTTAAGCGTAAAACAACTTGAGACGTAAATAGTGCCACAAATACAATTGATCAATGCTATCGTTTCTCCTCAATTCTATATATGACAATTTAGTGATTCGAGATTAAATATCAATTGTTTTGTACATAATGAAATGTTGAAGGCGTGGTTATTTTCAGAATTATTCTGTAATTATCATCAAAAATTGTTATTGAAATCAAGGGAGTTAAATGCTATCTATAAATATGTTTAAAGTCACTGCTATTTTTGTTCTCTAAGAAAATACGATGTGCGATCTTTTTATATGTGTTCGCAATGTGCGTTTGATGTGGGTCACTCCACAAAAATTATATGGCCTTGTCCTGCTTCTCTCAATATACAACCACTGGGCGTAGTAAAACGTCGTCAAATACACAATTGAATTAAACATTCGCATATCAAATACTCATGACAATAAATTATGAGTAAAAGCGAAAATTTGAAACAGTTGTGATTAGTTCAATATTAATATATTTTTGTCGTATTTCAGATAATATAGAAGATTTCAAACTATCAACATGTCGCATACAGTGACTGTGAGAACAGCAACGGTGACAACCAGCAGTTCAAGTCTGATTATCAACACAGGATATTTGAAGACTTATCGAGGGTTTTTAAAAATCCTAGAACTGGTGAGAATTCTTTTTTTTTTACTGATTATATTTGTACAGAATCACATGGTATTATATGGAAAAAATTCCATTTCAGCTTTTAGGCATTGTATGCGTGGGAATTATGGGCCATCATATCGATTCATATCGCTACTTCGAAGTTGCTGATATTTTTTTTCTCCTCATGGTTACAACATTTTTAATAGCGACGTTTTTGTTACTATTGAGCTGCATAGTTTCCATATCCACCGAATCCATTCTATCAAAAACAATTTACGTATGTTTCTATCTAATCTCTTTCCCAATTACTATTTAATATGGCGATGTTGGTTTGAACAATTATTTTTACATGGCAGGAAGTTATTTATCATGCAGTAGGGTTTGCTCTGTTACTTGCTGCTTCACTGAATCTTTTAGTGAAAGTGACTGACTCCAGACATCGGTCATCGAGAGAGTATGAGTTGTTATTGGGTGCAGCTGTAAGTTATATTAAATTTCCCGTTTCTATTCTTTCTTTTTTTTTTAATTAACTATATCGTAAATTAATTAGTTTATCACACCATTAATATTTTTTTATGTGTTCATTTGCAGATTTGCGGCTTAATAAATTGTGTGCTTTATTTCTGCAGCACAGTATTCGCACTTCGTTTGTACCGAGGTTTTTAATACGACAAATTAAATCGACAATTGCATTGTCACTATTTAAAATGTACTTATGAAAATTCTTCAGAATATTTTTTATATATAATATTGTGCGATTAATTTTATGATCCTTACATATATACAAATTTCCAAAGTCTGATTAAAACGTTAAACATGAAGTTGTACAATATATTGGCTTCAATAACACAAATTTATTTATTTTTTTTTTATTGAGCAAATATCTCTTATTGGATCATACAAAAATTATTCTCATGATAATTATTGAATGTAATTTGTGAATATATGCGTATTGCAATATTCATGTATGGTTATATAATAATCACTGTAATTTCGTATAAATATAATATTAAAAAAAAAATAAGACTAATAAAAATAATAAATAAATACAAGTACACACTTACATTTTACATTGTTGAATAACAGATATTTAGTTGCGCATGGTCCACTGTTGATTGAGGGGATTTTATGTAAAAAATTATTATGATCGTTGGGAAACTTATCAAAATATCAATTTAACATTGGTTTCATCTCGAACCATATGGTTTTTTTCTGTGTTCCCCCCACGGGTAAGATTTAGAAATTTTCAACTGTGGCACGTGCCTAAAATAGATTCTCGTGTCTGAGATGTTTTGTCGAGTCAACGCAGGGGGTGCAATGACTCGCGCGATTCATTGTAAGCCACACGCGCGTGCAAGTGCTCTCTCAGTTTAGCTTCAGTCTCTCCGAGAATCCCATCATAGCGAAGAGGAAACAAACAAAAATATTATTATCAAAAATCGGTATTCATTTTTCCAAATTGGCGAATACGCGAAAAGAAAAGTCATACAGTGTGACAAATTTGATTGTGTGAATAAATTGTTTGATACAATTGCAACGGATAATAAAGAAAAATGGCCAAAAATCACAGAGGACCCATTATTAGAATGGCTCCGGATGACAGTCATGGTGCTGGTGGAATTCAGTGTTGTTGGTGTAGATGTTGCACGTGTATCCACGTCGAATTTCTGAAAACTTTACCTGGCGCTGTGAAATTTGCCGAAACAGTAATAAATCAATATTGAAATAAATGGTTTTTAATGCAAATTAATAATTGAACATTTAATTATTATTTGAATTTCTTTGTTACCAGATTATAAGCGGATTAATTCAGAGTTTATTAATAAATTATGGACTTCGATACAGTGCCACTATTGGTTCAGCTTTTGAGGGTGCCCTGACGACTTCTTCCGCCTGTTTTTTAACTTCCGCTGTATTGCTCGCTTGCTACGTTGTATCAGAGAAGTCGTATAGACTTATCAGAGCCTCATTGTTTGTACGTTTGTCTACTCTTGTGTTCATATATAGTCAATTTCAATTTCAATTTAAAATATCGATAGAAACATAAATTTTATCTGTACCAAGTTATATCAATTATTGTTTATTTTACTTCCAGGAAATCATGTTTAATGCTCTAGCATGCTTTTTAAATTTAAGTTCTGCCTCATATCTCGCGTTCTCAACGAAAATGTTTTTATGGGCACAATACTATGTTACTCCGGGTTTTGACGTTTATCCAGCAATGACCGCAGCATATGTAAGTTTGTGTAATTGTTTCATTCTTGTTTTTTTATATAAATTGACGCGAGAAATTTTCATTAAAGTGTGACAATTAATTATTATTATCTTTTCACAGATGATGAGTGGAGTAGTTGGTGTACTCTATGGAGCTGACGCATATTTTTCATTTCGCAATTACAAATCCAGTAGATGAAAAATTTTATATCAATTCACATTGTTGAATTATCACTAAACATATCTCGTCCACTTATTTATTTTCTACTTTATATTTTTCTATCATAATTGCTACGGGAAAATGTATTATTTATAAATAAAATGCACAATCATAAACATTTGTGAACAAACGTGACATTTATTTTTTAATTTCGTATTCAAGTCATTTTATTAATGATCAAAGTTGTTTTTCGGCATTAATCAACGGCAATTCATATTCAATTATGAATAATATCAATACCACGTAAAATTTCACAGCTGTGTCTATCTCTTGTCACTCTACACGAACGAATTTCCCAATGATAAATGGGAATCTCTTGAACAAATATATGGTGCCTTCATTATGCCTTATCTATGTGAATTTCCGAGCTTGATATCAATCAACCCATCAATGCGTTGTACGATAACGATTGGTTAATATACTCACGTCACATTTGCTGGATGTTTCTGATTCGACGATTTTTTTGACTTAATTTTGTCACGTATCATCTGGATACAATATAATAAGACCTACAGACTGAAAGTGATGGTGAGTACTGATCAGGATTAACCATAACATCCATCAGACAAATTGCCATAATGGCAATAATTACATTAACTAACTGCGGTATGCTTGTGCTATTTGTACAGACAATTTTTGTAATTGTTGCCAATGCACAATTCCTAAGGTACAATACTGAAACTAACCAATCCGGACTGGCATCAGGTAAATAACAGTAATTGATATTTCATATGTGGCTTGAGATTTAAATGGTGATTTACGCATGAAAGAATATTTTGTTCAATGTTTTACTTTATTATAAATAGAGACATCAGAATGGAAACATGGTGATGATGCCCCGCGTATAATGAAAGCTGTGATTCAAGAAAATGGAAAAGATATCATGAAGTTGACTTGGACAAAAACTGATCAAATGGTGGCCAACAAATATTTACCTGTATGGTGTGCACAATGCGGAGATATACACGAATCGAAAGAGAATGTTTGTACATTGATATATTTATTAAGAAAAAGTGAAAGATGTTTTTGGTGAAATAATATTTTTGATAACTGTAATGATCTGCTTCAGGAATCAGCGCCAATATTGGATTCTTTTATAAAGTATCATGATCTCGAGCATAGTTCGGCAATAGTTTATGTAAGAGGAGAAGAGGTGATTGTAAGTATTGGAAAATTTCTCAAACAAGTCGATAATAAATTCAACCTAGAAGATATAATAATTAAGTTATGCATTACACGACTTGTAGTATGGACACGTTGACACAGTTTATTACATTGATGCTTTGCCAGTGAAACATGTGGAGAAAAAATTAATCCTAGAGGTGGGTGGGCCTTATATTCGGAAAAATCCCAATGTTAATATTCGTCAGACAGGCAGTCGCTCTGAACGCTCAATTTCAAACAATCATGGGAATCTTAACAGTGAGTTTGATACAGCTTTCATATTTTTTTTCTTTTATATAACAATTGAGTGTTTGTAGCTATAAGCGATACGAAAAAACCGATCACACAAATGGTACAGAGAGGCTATGAAGAAAAGTACTATATAGAATCTCTTCTTTTCGTTACTCATGACATCATCAAGCCTATGTAATTATAAAACCGGAATTTATATATTTTTATCGTTATAAAATATTCTATTTGGCATATTCTGTTATTTTCACAGTCAAAAACAATATCCGGACAATTATCTCTTTCATATTTTATTGAAGTATGCAGTTTACTTTAATGGTATTGATATGATGCTTGCAAAATTACCAACACCATTCAGAGTATATATCAATTTAGCAGGAATAATAATCGAAGAGGTAAGTGTAAATGTGATTCTAAACATGTCATTTTGTACAACAATCTTCCACGTTAATTATTTAGGATGAAGACGCATTTAGTCCGTGGATAGAATCTACAATACTGGATTACAATGAACGAAGTAAAAATCTTGAATTGGATGGATTTGATGGAATATTTTCACGTTATTATCTGCAAAATGATGATTTCATGTTTAAAGACCATTCCTTCGATCACGTTTTTCTATCAACTGGGTAATTTATTGATAACATTTAGTAATATGGCAATATGAAAATACAGCAAAAATGTGAACTAACACCAGAAATATTATGTGATTTATTGATTATAGCCGGCAATTGGAATTCGATAAAGACTTAACTGCTGGTGAGATATATCAATTATAAAACTGAAAATATATTATTGAGTAGGTACTTAGTCTTTTCATAACTAACAAAAAATGAATTTGCTCTGTCAGGAATGTCTGTTATTGGCGACAACTTATATTCTCTGAAGCAGTCCCTTGCAACGGAGATGTCAGGAATTCCTATGTCTATTGTAAACAGTGCAAATAATTTTTATAGTTATACTAGAGGAGCATTTGAAATTGCCTATGTGTAAGTTTACTAGTATATATTTTTTAAATAAACATAATGATTAGCGAGAGCTTTTCTGTATAAAAATAACGTGGATAAAATATGTTGATTACAGTTTGGGATACCAAACAGTTACTGAGGTTGATGAATCTCTGAACGGTGACAAATGCTATGCTTACCCGCAGCAGGACTTTTCCAACTGCACGAATTGTTTGAAATGGGATAAAACGACTGTGAACGAAATACAGAAATTTATGCGGTATGAAATAAAAAATTGAGTATTCTACCTAATACCTAAATCAATAACGCTCCAATTCTTGTAAACAATAATCAATAATATTGTTGCAGTGAAAATCGAAACCATTGTTGGCTTTTAAATCATCCTCGATCACTTTATCCGAATAATGTACCAAGAAAATATCATTCGCCAGCACGTCAGTGTCGGTGCTTTGGATACCATTCTCATGGCGAGGTTTGCTATCTTTCTACATTTTTTTTTCTTTTGAATTCCCTACTGATTTATAATAATATAATGAATAATATTAGAAACCAAATGTGGTACAACGGCATATTAATGAGTATGGCTGTGCAATGCCATTACAATGCTTGAAACTGGAAAACAGACGTTATTTCAATGAACAAACTATATTGCCGTTTGATGGTACACCTTGTGACGATCTAGAGGAGAAGGTACGGTGTAGCGATCAATCAATGAGAATGCATAATAGTTTATTCTTAATGAACAATTAATAATTTAGTATTATTTTTAGGTTTGTTGGGGAAAAGAATGCGTATTTCAGGGACCAGACCTAATCAAGTTTGGATCTAAACGTGAAAATCAACCTGTGCAGTAAAACCAATACAATTGTAATACATATTATGAGAAAGAAAAAAATTTTTCTTCGATTATTATTATTAAAACAAACAAATAATTGAACTGAATATAAATTAGTTGGGCAATAAATAGAACTGTATATTATCACTGAATGACATAAAAGTCTGGTGTGAGCTTTTTGGGATATAACATATACATTTGGCATTTTATTACAGGACTTGAAATGAATTGTCAACGCTCCTATAAAAATGAATTGATTTTAATTAACTTTATTTCTTCTATCGATGGACCGTTGAAATTACTGAGTCTAATAGAAAAATATCAATGCAGTCAATCTACTGAATTATTTTCTTTCATCATATATATGTATTGGCTTAATGTTTTGTGTTGATCAATATATAAAAATATAATAAATATTAATTCTACTTGAAATTCTCATCTTCTTCTATCGTTAGTATGTACGAACAAATACTGGATATATATCACTTCAGTTCAACTAGTATTAGTGATAATTTTTTATTAACTTACCTTTAACCTTACATATATCCACAATCTGAGTGCTGAAAAAACTTGATTAACGGTAATTTATATTAGTGAAATACTTTTTCGTTATGTTGACTCTACGACAAAATTGTTATCAAAGAAAATAACCTTCACTCGTGCATTGTGCCTTTTTACAAAAATTGAACACCTGTCATAACACAAAGTATTGTGAAATCACAGTATAAATAACAGCCACGAATTAAGTATAATATTTAGTAGTGAATTTTAGTAATGATGGAACACTTCTACATTTCATTTCTGCAGTTAATTGTTTGCATTGCCACCAAGGCAGTTTATGCAAAATACAATAATTCAATGGAAACAGGTAAATTTCAATAATTAATGTTTTATATCATATGGATTTGAGATGCGATATAGAAAAGAGACAATATTTTCCATATTGTATATTTTTATAAAAGTGCGATTGAAACGATCGGTTACTGATGATCTGCCACCAATATTTCGAGCTGTAATAAAAGACATGAAGCACCCCAGAATTAATCTAGAATGGGTAAAAACAGAGCAGTTATTGGCTAACAACAATTTGCCGGTATGGGGTGCTCGGTGCGGTGGTGCCCACGAATTCAAAACAGAAGTTTGTATATTAGTATAACATTACTGAAAAATAATACAATTTTTGATGAAATTCTTGATATCTGTACAGTGATATTCTTCAACAGGCGGGAGAAATATTAGATTCTTTTGTAATGTATCAAGATCTTAAGCAAACCTCCGCAATTGTTTACGTGAGAGGAAAAAACATGATTGTAAGTATTACAAAAAAAAATTATAGGATAATTCGTACACAAATTTGAATGATACACGATATAAAAATAACGTTTATTTTCACATGGATAGTATGGCAATGTTGATTCAACATATTATATCCATGATCTTCCCATAACGAATAAGCAGAAAAAATTGTTGTTGACAGTACCCGGACCTTATATTACAAAAAATCCAGATGCATATCTTCATGGAGAACACAAACGGCCACAAAATGATATTTTCAAATATCTCTGTAACACTAAAATTATTGATAAATGCGCATCACCAATTTTATCCAAAATTTATCCAGAAAAATGTGAGGCGCACACAATTTCCTATTTTTACTTCTCTTAAATATGTAAATTAATTGATAATATGCTTATAGCTACGGATGATGAAAATCCGACGAGAATGAAATTGACGAAAAAGTATTATTTAGAAACTCTTGTTTTTATTACTTATGACATCGTTAGACCTATGTAATTATCTATCAAATTACAGTTCAATTGTTTAGGTCTCTATGCAGTATTGCATTTTGATCTTTATTCTCTTATATTTATAGCCAAAAAGAATATCCTGATGACTATCTCTTCCATATTCTACTGAAATATGTAGTTCACTTTAATAGTGTTGACATGATACTTAACAAATTACCAACAAAATTGAAAGTATTTATGAATTTAGCTGGAATAATATTTGAAGAGGTGAATATTGTTTGTGTTGATAAATTTTATGTTTTTACATTAATCTTTCATTTCATTATTTAGAACAAAGATGTGTTTAGCTCGGTAATAAAGTCTCCAATTTTAAAATACCGTTACCAAAAGAAAACACTTTATTTGGATGACTTTGACAACATATTTGAACATTACTATGCTCAGAATCCAGAGTTTGTATTCCAGAAGAATTCTTTTGATTTTGTTCTTCTAACAACTGGGTAATGTATTTTTCATATTTAAATAATAACAATAAAAAAACGTATCGAAATTATAACTTATGTTGGTGATGTATTCGGGTCGATTGCAGCCGTAAATTGAAAGAAGGCAATGAGGAGGTTGTAGGTATGCAATATCAATTATAAAATTGAAAATGAATATACCTTACAATAAAAATAATAACATTGGTTTATATGTAACGAGTAATTTCCGATTGAATAATCTCAGGTTTGAGTTTTCATGATGACAACTTATATGAGCTGAGGCAAATGCCAGTAAATTCACATATGTCACTTGTTCCGCTGATGGTAACCACAATCACAAACTGTTTTTATGATTATACTGTAATAAGTCACGAAATTGGTCACATGTGAGTATATATTTTCTCACAAATAACGGTATTACAAGTTTTATTCACGGAATATTTACATGGCGCACAATCAATCTCGAACTTTACTACTTTGAATTATCATATTTTATTACCCGATTAAAAAAACCGAATAATGTTTTATTGCAATATTTCAGGATAGGAAATCCGGAACATGATCCACTATACAGCGGACAAATTAATGATCAAGAGCAGTGTTATGGTTTAATGCAAGAACGCTCAGCCACTTGCTATAACTGTCTAAAATGGAGCCCCGAATCTGTACATAACATTAAAAAGTTTATGCAGTATGGCGACAATCTATTTTACTTCTGAATTTCAATACCGTTAAATAATTGTAATAATAATTAATGACGTTGTTTCAGTGAAAATCGGGATCGTTGCTGGTTTTTAAATTATCCCCGATCACTCTATCCAAGGAATGTACCAAGAGTATATGTACTGCCACATCGACAGTGTAGGTGCTTTGGATACGTAACTTATGGCCAGGTTTGCTACTTTCTCCTGTTTATTTTCTACTTTGATACCAAAGTATGATTATACTTTCATAATAATTTGCAACGATAGGAACTAAATGTGCATACATTGTATATTCCTGAGGACGCTTGTGCGAAACGTTTACTATGTTTAAAATCAGAACATGGAAACATATATAATGAACAAACTGTAGTCCCATTTGATGGTACACCATGTGCACAACATAATAAAAAGGTACAATATGACTTTTAGTCGATCTTATGCACAATAAATCATACAATATTTTTACTATTTATATTTATTATAATTGTTAGGTGTGTTGGCAACAGAAATGTGTGGACGTTTAAAATAAAGAGATGATGTAGCCGCAAAACATTACGAGACAAAGTTCCATTCAATAGTTTAATTATATGATCAATTGAACATTTTGATATATGGAAAATGAATTTGATCGTAGCAATATTCATTTAGTCTGCTACGATTGAAAAGAATAAAATTTGAACTGAATATAGATTAGTTGGACAGTGAATGGAGACGACGTGCTGTCACTGAATGATACAAAAGTCTTTACTTGACTCTCCCGCTTTTTTCCACTTACCACTTATTCGTATCCCACTTATACTGTTGGAGTTTAGTTTGCTGTCTGCATTTGCCACATCGCACTTCGAGTGAATGGAGCGAATGTATCATGTGCTCTTGACAGTTTGCTTCATGACTTCAGACCGGTTGCCCAGTTATAAAATTGATCTGCTTTTACTGCAATTTATTGCTTTCGTCAATCACAAGTGAAAATCACTGTGTTAAATATAAAGATTCCAATTTTGTTTACATATTGAATGATTTTATCGATATTTTTCTGACAAATTATATTAATTCATTAATTTACTGTACTGATAAGGATATAAAAATAAAATGAATGTTGACAACGGAATTGTTATTTCTTCTACAGTTGGTATGTATTAAAATATGTTGATTATATTAATTTATTATACATAATTATTAGACAATGTAGTTTGTATATTCATGAAATGCTATCGTATTGTGCATGATAATTACCAATAGTTTATTGTTGATAATTGATTCGATGCAAAAGTATATAAGAACCGCATATGAAACACCGATAGAAAAAGCACGTGCGGATACGCCTCTCACTCAAATCAATTCGGTGTGTTTTAAACTACATCGCTATTGTTATAAATTACGATAGTGATAATACTTCTTAATTTATTTATGGCAGATTTTTTTTTAGTCGGAAACGGTTTATTGCAAATGACAGTTATGTGTGCATATGTGTATGCAGATATGTCTTCTGATTTTTCTGTTAATATTTGAAATCGATGGAATTTTGTCACGATGTAGATACAATATCACGGACAACTCCAGCAGGAGTAATAACTGAGGGGGAAGCAGACGCAATTCTCACGATAGTTGTTGTCTCAATCGGTGCAATAATCACAATAATTGTACTGTGTTCAATGGGTATTTTTATTGACTGTTTGCATCAGTGAGTTTATTTAAAAAAGAAAAATTGTTTACAAACTCGAATTGAACTGATGGGCAGACAAAAGAATTAATTACATTGAAATTATTCATTGCAGACATAATACGCCATTAAAAAAAAAAACACTACGTATGAAAGTGCCGCCATTTGCTCATAGAAGAGATTACAATGATGATGGAAAATCACTTGCTTCGCATATGTGCCCAACTGACGTCAAGAATTCGGAAACAGATATGTCAATTGTTATTGTCTGACGTTTATGAAAAATATCTTTAAATATGCATCAAGGTCGTCCATGTGTATACATTTAAATTACCGGCCGCATATTTGTGAAGAATGTGAAATGTCGATTAGAAAAAAGAAAATGAAGCTGATAATATATATGCATCCGTGATGAACATTTAAAATCATCAATATTTTTATTAGTTAATTGTATTGAACTTCCCGACGATTCAAATAATTAAGATCTAACTGCTGATCAATATTTTATATAGCATATAACTGAAACGTGCCATACAATAAAAACATGGCTCAGATAATGCACGTTCCCAACAAAATATTCTTTAATATTTATAGTCATGTATTACACATTCAAGAATCAATTTAAATATTGGTAACTTGTGTTATAACAATAAAAGCCCATGATGTAATGCCATCAGCGACTATGATAATTCAACAATTACTCATATATTTAATATATAATAATATATATCTATAAAAAATTAATTAAAACTAGAGGTGCGTTCATACCAAAGGTTTTTTTTTATTTCGTGTACATGGGATGTTATATCACACTTGAACATCTCAAAAATATATCAATCTCCTATTTACCTTGTGCTATAATATATAATTTTCTCATAAAAAAATATGACATTGTAAATTATGATTATGGCTGTAGAAATGTACACATGTATGTGTATATACTTTTATGTATCTTTATTTTCCTGCGTTTCTTGACTGCCAATAATTGCCCATGATTGTTATGACAGTTGTAAACACAATAAATGTCACAGCACTGCTAAGGAAAGTGTAGCATAAATGTCATTTTACGAAATGTTTCATGGAAAAAAAAATATATATCACTGTTGAATCGAGTTCATTTCTCTCAAAATAAAAAAACAATTATTTCCTTGCGTATTAATAAACCATTAAGATTACGATCAACCAGTGAGTCTCTTATAATTATTCCGAGTTCAATGAATGGCCGAAGGAGGGAATAGTTAATCAATTGGCAATAGAGGAAGTGACGCGTGTGATTGGAATGTCATTGGCGATCGAACGTTTATTTGCATATGGAGAGAAAAAAAGGGGGGGGGGGG
>CAJUYH010000724.1:58835-92384 GCA_910591685.1 Galerucella tenella
GGGGGGGGGGGGTAGATTGTCGATAGCACAAATGATGTATGGAGGTCATTAATTGTTATTTGTGAACAGGTGTCATTGATTAGTGGAAGAAAAGGTGTGTACAATATGCAGAATTTAAAATCGTCCAAGAACCATTGCCAAAAGGGCCATGCGCACATAAACTCCGCATTCAGCTTGACGGAAATAGGCTGCACGTGGATCGGTATCGAATTCCGGACTAATTTCAAAGACGCGCGGCAATGGATGCATCACAACCATTTTTCGTTTTGCTCGTGTCATCAGTTGTGGCGTTACAACAAAGTGGCCGCACACCTGCAATAAAAATATTTAAATATTTAATTACATTATTTGGATATGTACATCATATTTATATTTAACTTACCTGAGCGTATTCCTCCTGTGTTGCAAATCGTTCCCGTTGAATACGCGTCATATAAAGTACATCGGTATCAGCGAGCACCTCCTCAAGGCTAGCGAATTTCTCTTGGAGTATTCCACGTTTGGCAACATAATTCACAACATGATCAGGCATTCCAAGACCAGGCGGACTGACATAACGCAAATTAACATTGTACAATGTCAATAACCTGTGTAAAGAAACAGAGAGAAATGTTTATGATATTAATTAACAATTTTTTTTACATTATTAATCCATTAAGACAAATGTTTCCGACATGTGATAAGTTATACTTGAACATTTGTTTGTTGAGATAATGGACGTATTATTTCGTCACTTGATATATCATAAAAACCAGTTGCGTCATCATGCATGTTAAGAACAACGACATAAATAAAATAAAAGATAATTAATATGTATTATAACCTTGCAAGAGAGTGTACTGTCCTTCCATGTTTTAAATCACCGACCATGGTAATAGTGAGACCGTTTACCGTACCAATTTCTTCGCGAATAGTAAAAATATCCAATAGAGCTTGAGTCGGATGTTCACCGACACCGTCACCGGCATTTATCATGGGTTTACGACAGTGTTGTGCCGCACGTGCCACTGCACCTGGTTCAGGATGCCGAAGTACAACAGCATCAGCATAACCCGCCATAACTGCCACTGAATCCTCAAGAGTTTCTCCCTTCTTCACTGACGATGTTGAACCATCCATGTGTATTACACGTCCACCAAGACGTTGCATTGCCGCGGAGAAACTGCATGACGTTCGTGTGCTTGCTTCATAAAATATCGAAGCCATTATTTTGCCCCGTAGAATATGATCGAGCGGCCGATCTCTCATTACACAAGCGCGTAAAGTTTGTGCCGCATCGAAAATATCGTTCAACTGCTCTTTTGTGAACATATCAGCGGTGAGAATATGTTGACCACCGAGACCGTGACTTGTATGTAAATGAACTGGTGGAGCAATTGTTGGATTGAAAATAATTTTCGGATCTTTTGATGATATCAATAATGGCGAGACACATCGCTGACCAACTTTAGCATAATCACGCGCTTCTACGTCCGCAGCAAAATGTACATTTGCCTTTGTCAATGTTGTTGGTTGATGGGAATATGATAAAAGATCGTGTGATTCTTCATTGACATTATCCGTGTGAATATGTGGTTTATCATAATTTGGTGAAAGAAGCCGTTCGAGAATTCTATTTGGCCGACTACTCCAAGTAACATCGATCATTGGTGGATGAATTTTCGATTGATTTTTTGTATTTCCATGTATTTCACGTATGTCCTGTCCAAATCCAGGATTAACCAATACTTTTCCATCGACATATGCGACTTCGCCTCGCAAAACAACTCGGTGAACTGCACCACGCACCTTCATACCAGCAAATGGTGTCCATTTTGATTTTGTGCATGGCATTGCATCAGGTATTATCCATTCTTCATCGAGATCAACTTCCACATAAGTATTCGGTTGATCAGGTATATTAAATATTTTCTTCGGGTTTCGATAAAATTTGTCGATTAAATCCTGAAATAATATATTCAACATGTGTTCAATTAATACTCATAAGTGTTATGCAATAAAAAATTTTAAAAGAAAAAAATGTTAGCAGACAATAATGATATTGCAATGTAATGAAATATATCCATTATTGTAACATATTGTAACTGTCTCTCATAAAGTTTAATTATTATTTCAATGGAAACTATTCTCAAAAACACGTCGATGCTATTTCTTATCAGTTAGTTTCGTTTTTTACAACTTAAACAATTCATATCTCTCTCATATAGTTCCTGACCATAATTGTGTTCAATGTTCACCGCGATAACCAAGATTAGTAATCGTATACCTATGTCGGGCCCAAGCAAGATCACGGTTTTATCGATAACAAAATAAACAAAATAGAAAATGAAATAATGATAAAAAAGGAGATATTAATCCCCAGTGTCTCATCGTGAATTTTTATGATTTTATATCGTTACCTCCATTGTAAGTCGTCCTTCATGCACAGCATTCAGCAAAAGTGGAAGAATTGTTTCGAGACCCGGAAAACCTGGCGGTGGATTTTCACTCATTTTTTCTTCGACCGTATGCGGTGCTGAAATCAAAGCCGTTCCAAATAAATTCATGTGCATCAATATTATCGACGATCATACTATAGACTTGGCAATGATAATGAATTTCAAAGTCTATATATATATATATATATATGTACACATAAAATGCTCTACCATGATCTGTTGCAAAGCAATCAATTGTATCCATGTTGTCCCACAAAGCTTGTTGATCGTCCAAAGTGCCAAGTATCGGCCTAACCTCTCCTTTAGTCGACCCAATGCGTTCTAAGTCATTTTGCGATAAGAACAAATGATGAGGACAAACTTCACACGTAACAGCAAGGCCTTTTTCTTTTGCTGCTCGTATAATTTCTATTTCTTCTTTGCGTGCAACATGACAAATGTGTACTGGTCGATTATGCAAATTTGCCAATAGCAAAACAGCAGCGGTCGTCTGTCTCTCGGCATGGACACACAACGGATATTTCTTTGGCCAATTTTCAAAATGTTTTATCCAAGTTGTGAGATCATTCAATCGAAGTGATGTAAATGTATCATTCAGATACATTTTCAAACCGGCTGCAAGTGGCGCAATGTCTGAGCTTAAATTGTAATTGTTTGCACTTGCACCAAGGAAAATGGCGTAATCACATCTTGAGCCGGCTACTGCTCGCTCTTTAGCAATTGTAAATGTTTTATGGTCGACTACTGCTGGATTTGTATTTGGCATTGCGAATATCATTGTTATACCACCGGACAAAGCCGCTGCCGTACATGAAGCAAAATCTTCCTTGTGTGTTGCACCAGGGTCACGTACATGCACATGAATATCTATAAAGCCTGGCAATTTAATCATTTTACGTGATGACATACAATCTGTATGTGTTTTCATTAGTGGTGCGCGACCACCCAACATATTGATTGCCTGTGAAAGCAGAAATGAATTAGTGTGGAATTAAAAAAATTCTGCTCAAAGTTCATTTTTGATTTGCAACTTACATCGACTAAAAGTTTCGCACACTTGACATCCGTGACAAGTGGCACGGAGTAATCTACAGCGAGTCGTCGTGTGCGATAACCATGAGTCATGAAATTTGATACACGACGTGCACCACCATTACGCATCGGCAAATTGATCACTAAATCAAAATGTTTTTTCGAAAGAAAATCAGCGAGATGACGAAGTTCACTAGGACTGGAGTCTTCATTCACATCTATATTTTCAAATGTCCATTGTACCGGTTCCACCTAAAAAATAATATTGATTTTCAATACAAATTTATTCGACGAGATATAAAATCGCACAATGTTGAGATCATGATTTTCGTTATATAAAATTGGTATATGTAATAGATAAACTTTTGATTGCTATTTAATCAATCAGATTCTATATCAATAAGTCTTTTGAATGATATATAGTATTATATCATGAATGTACGTTGGATTTATTGGTACAGTCTGATGATAAAAAGGAATTTGAATCGCATGATGCCTTGAAAGTTACTTAAAAATCTGATTGTAGATTACTCTGGACATTGCATTCGTTGAAGGTTTTATAAAGTATATATATAGATATATATACTTTATATATATATATATATATATATAATACAGTCATTGTGAGTTTAATTCCATGTATTTTTCGTAACACGTAAACTTTATCAATATCCGATAGGTGGCAACCAATTAAAAACCTGGATGGTTCGATAAAGTGATAGGATATTTTATCGCAAAGTAAGTCACACAAATAATCTACTGTGAATGCTAAATGTCCAAGCAAATCTATCGTTTAATGTTCAGTGTAAGAAGCTCTTTCATTGCGGTTTGTTCAACTCGAATAGCTCACTATTATAATTATTAATTATTGAGAGGATTAGTTACTTTCCTATTGCAGTGATTTAGAGTTATCAATGAGGATAAAGATATAAATCAAAAAGTAACGTGGTACATTATTATCAGCCGGATGCCTGTGCATCTGCCACATTCAGTGATATCAGGAATGGGAAATATCAAGTCGAGGTGTAGAAAAACATTTGGTTCGTCAAATTATGAAAAAACAACAGAATCGAGAATGTCAAAAAATCAAGAATTCTCGTCTGATATTTATGATAATTGGGCGGAGGATTTGGAGCTCAAAATACTTCGTCGAACAATTGAACAAAATCCTGAGCTGTTTATTCTTAACAATCTCATGATGTGTGTTCAATTTTTCGAAAATTATGACGAGTAAGTTGTCACTATACAAAAAGTATTATACTATTTTGCTTCAATCAAGTGTGTCGCATGAAAACGATTTTTTGGTCGCTGAAATATTAGCGGTTGTCGCGTTATCATTATTATATTATGTTATATTTTGTTTTAGAGAAGTAACAAATGTAAAACACAAATTGGTGTCTGCACGTGAACCGGAAATAAATGCCCGATTGCCATCACAAAAGCATGCACTTGTACCGGATGTACTGCAAGAGCAAGTTTCACGGGCCATTGATTTTATTTACGTAGGACCAACATCGATACCTTCAGTGGAGCCTCTCCAACCAATTCGAATTTATGTAATCTTTGATAATATCGAGGTAACAGAACAAAATTATGCATCACCGTATTGTAGCGTCAATGAAACAATTACGTATAGCATGCAGCTAAAACCTAGCAAACACAAAGGTAAACAAATAGATAATACGATAATTATACGAATAACAATATTTCTGTATTTTTACAAGTATTATTGGATTTAGGATATGCCTTGCTACAGCGATTGGAGGTAAATCCATCAAAGAAAAAAATTTATTCATCACGCGATGAAGCTATATACAGTGACGGTGATAGTTTGTATAACGATAGTAAGACTTATCCCAATGGCAATCCATTCTCTGAATGTGATAAGAAGTTAAGCGGAAGCGGAAGCTCATGTTTGACATCACCATCGTGCGATATGAATGATGAAGATAGCATTTATGATGAACGTGAACATAATGCTTGTGGTGTCGTTAATGAAGTGCAAACAGAAAATGCAGATATAAATCAAACGAAAAAACAAACAAATTCTTCACGTAGAGGAGTTCAAAGAACGCGACAATATCCTAAAACAAAAAGTCATCGGGACGTTACAAATTCAAGTCCAGGTGGTAGTGTAAGTTCTGGGTATAGATCTGGAAATTATGCAATTGACAGTGACAGCGAGTGTGGCTATGGGTTGTCCACTCCCTACAATGAATCGAAAGATCGAAATGTCAAAAATGGCACATCGAAATGCATTTCCGAAATTCCACGTGATTGTTTTCAAATTTATGATCCAGTAAAGGATAAACAATTGAGATTAAATAGCAAAGATCGATTAATCAAAGGTGTTATTCACAGTCGTAAATATGACGTATGGTATATGAATAGCACGAAATTTATGGAGCATTTTAATCAAATATTTACCAACGAATTATCACACTTGTTGGGTTTTGACACAGATATCGATGATGAACCGCAAGGTGCATTTATATATCGTGATAAATTTGAGGTATTGGAAACGGCAATGGGAATGAAAGACGATCAATTTGCTATTGTTCCATGTATATGGTCACCGTGGCCGGATATTGCTGATGAATGGTTGGAGAGACCACGTGCAACATGGCCGAATTACGATATCATTGAAAAAGTTAAAGAAATGGGATGTTATATGATACCAGAAGGTTATTATAATGAAAAAGCCACGAATATTTTAAAGAATCTCGAATGGGAATTAACATTTCCAGCGGCCGAACGTTACCTTGAAACGTGCATGAGCTATTCACAAGTGCGAGTTTATTTAATGGCATTGATGCTACAAAAAACATTTATGAGACCACTGGACTCGTACGTAGGTCTTACTGGTGCACACATAAGGAATCAGTTGTTCTGGTTGATTGAAGATAATGATACACCGTCAAAGTGGCACGACAGTCGTATGGGCGAATGTTTGAATATGTTATTGAAAACATTATATCGTGCAATCAGTCAAGACATTCCAATTATGTCAGATTATTTTATCAAAGATAAAAATATATTTCAAAATAATACTTCATTGTTACGGACACAAAAACAATTGAAACGAATTATTGAAAATCCAGTTATGTATTTGTTACATGCAATGCAAAATATTAAACATAGTCGTAACTTCTTTCCTAAACTTGACTATACAATGCTATTAAAAATTCTCACTGAAGATATTCTGACATTAATTAATCCAAATCTTGCGGCACATCAATCAAAAAAATCACAATCAAAGTCAGGTAATTTGCCAGAACCATTGTACGATCGTGGTGGTTTTTGGGACAATGGCAAGCAGACAAAAGAACGCAACAATATTTATTCGAAGAAACGAGTGACAAATAAAACTCTTATAGATGTGAGAACATCCTCTGAACAAGTTGTAGAAATAACGGTAAGTTTTTTTTTTCCAGATATACATTTACATATGAGCATTTCGGATTTTATGAGCTCATAAATTTGTTTTTATATCAAGGTTCGTTGTGCAGAATTGGATCCTCGTCGATTGTGTTTACTCTTAAACTTATTCATCAGACATTTTATCAAGATCGCTGAATGTTGTAACAAATATGGGGCTTTGCGTCAAAAAACCATATATATCGATCAAGCAGAAAGACTTTCTATACTATTATCAGAGCATGGAAGTCATAAAGATGATGCTAAAGCTTATCTGGACAAATTGCAAGCATTGCGGAAGCGTCCTGCAAGAGTACGATCACAAACTGACGGTCCAGAAACACCAACACGCAATTTAGATCGTCCAATATATTCATCATCATTGAAAGATCGCTACAAAAGTTCAGCTGAATGCCAACAAAATTTTGTGGACATTAAAATGCCCGGTGAAACAAGTGAATACGCATTAGGTGAATCGACAGTTTATAAACATAATTCACCGATTGTACCACGAAAACATGTAGCAATGGCAGTGGTACATGAGGTGGAATCAGGATCGTCAGACACGGAGCTTCCAAAAAATATGGGTGAGATTCCAATTAATGACAATAGCGACAATACTCAAATTATATCGGCGACAAAGAGTGAACGTGAGTCATCTAATATAGACGATACATATGTATAGATGTATATCTACGCAACAGTAACAATAATGATAATAATGATAAAAATAATAATAATAATAATAACAATAGCTAAACAGAAGGAAATAACTGAACTGGAGATGTAAGGTTTTGATTGTATCACTGGATGTATATGTGTAAATGTGTTTGTGTTATCATTGTGCAATAATCCGTATTTTTCTTGATGAAATCTTACTCGATGATATGGGACGATAACACCATGATTTTTTTCATTAACAAATAAACTATACGGGAAAAATTGTTTGAGTCTTTCGTATAATCCTCTTTAGATAAATTGAGTCTTAATAAATAATATATAATTATGTTATTTACATACCTCAACACCATGCTCACTGTAAAAATCAGCTGTACCCATGCTGGCATACAGTTTGTATCCCATTTTGTGAAGGCTTGAAATTGACGGTAACAATTCCATTTTATGCTGCAACGTAAATAAAAATTCAATAGGTAAATTTAAAGAAAAAATGAATCAATAAAAGAGGAAAAAGGAAATAGTTGCTTTATATTTACTTTGAAACTACCAATAGAAAGAAGAATTCCTTTCTCCGGTATATGAAAACCTGTGCTCATCATTCCCTTCAAATATGCTTCATATCGATTATCACCAAAGCATGCAACTTCACCAGTCGACGCCATTTCTACTCCCAGAGTAACGTCAGCACCGGCCAAACGTGAAAATGAAAATTGTGGCACTTTAACGCCAACCTTTCCACATCCCGCCAAAACATCAACTGGCTCGACAGTTTCACCGACAATTAAACGTGTCGCCATCGCAACAAAATCATGATCAAGTGTCTTGGAGACAAATGGAAATGATCTTGAAACTCGAACGTTGCATTCAATGACTTTTAACTCATTGTTCTTAGCTATCAATTGCATATTAAATGGACCCGTAACTTCCAATGATGCGGCAATGGCTCGTGAAATAATTTCAATCTTTGCCAAAGTTTGTGCATTAATATCTTGCGGTGGTGTTACCAATGTTGCATCACCCGAATGTACTCCAGCATTCTCCACATGTTCAGATACAGCCATACATAAAATAACGCCGTCATAAGCTACAGCATCAACATCAATTTCCTTTGCCTCAAGTATAAATTTAGAAATCACAACGGGATGCTCTTTGCTAACGTCACTCGCACTTTTCAAATACGATTCAAGATCTTGATTCGAGTGTGCAACATTCATTGCCGCGCCACTCAATACATACGATGGGCGCACGAGACATGGGTAACCCACCTCCTCACAAAATGCAATGGCAGAGTCTAAATTACTCAATTCTTTCCATCGCGGTTGTGAAATACCAATACGATCAAGCATACGGGAAAATTTAAAGCGATTCTCAGCACCATCAACTGATTCCGGTGATGTCCCGAGAATTCGCGCTTGCTGTCGATGCAAATCCATAGCAATATTATTTGGCAATTGTCCACCCATTGATAGAATAATTCCTTCAGGATTCTCATGATCATAAATATCCATTACAACTTCAAATGATATTTCCTCAAAGTATAAACGATCGGACATATCGTAATCCGTACTAACTGTTTCGGGATTGTAATTAACCATGATTGTTTTTCTACCGAGATTACGAAGTTCACGAAGACAACTAACAGCGCACCAATCAAATTCTACAGAGCTTCCAATTCGATATACACCTGAACCAATCACCATTGTATAACCACCAGGATAATCAATGTCATGAGTTGAACCATTATATGTTAGATAGAGATAATTTGTAGTTGCTGGCCATTCAGCAGCCACTGTATCAATTTGCTTGACAAATGGACGAATATTACTCTCTTTTCGTTGTTTACGTACTGCCAATTCTGTACTCTTTATTGCGCCCGCAATTTGTTTGTCGGAGAATCCAATTTTTTTTGCGCCGAGCAATACTGCATGTGGAAGAACACCTTGACCAAGATTTTCCAGTAATTCATAGCATGATATAATATTTTTCATTTTATACAAAAACCAACGGTCAATTTTTGTAAGCTCGTAAAGACGATCGATTGAATAGCCGGCTTTTATTGATGCAGCGATAACAAACATTCTCTTGTCTGTTGGTTTTTCCAACTCATCGTCATCAAGCGGTTTAATATAAGGATCAAAACCTGTCACATTTTCATCCACCATTCGTAGAGCTTTTTGAAATGCCTCCTCAAATTTACGACCAATTGCCATCACTTCGCCCACACTCTTCATTGAACTTCCAATTTTTGTACTAACACGTTGGAATTTACTCAAATCCCATCGTGGTATTTTAACAACACAATAATCCAAACTTGGTTCGAAACACGCTGTAGTTTTACCTGTAACAGAATTTTTAATTTGTGGCAATGGGATACCAAGAGCTAATTTTGCTGCTACATACGCCAATGGATAACCAGTAGCTTTGCTGGCTAATGCTGAACTTCTTGATAATCTTGCATTTACTTCTATTATGTAATATTGTTCGGAAAATGGATTGACTGCATATTGAATATTGCATTCGCCAACAATTCCAAAGTGTCGTATGACTTTGATAGCAACTTTGCGCAATGTATTGTACTCGCGATTGGATAATGTTTGACTTGGTGCAACGACAATTGATTCACCAGTATGAATACCAAGGGGATCAACATTTTCCATATTACAAACGGTAATACAATTATCGTAGGCATCGCGCACTACTTCGTATTCAACTTCTTTCCATCCTCTCAATGATTTATCGATTATTAATTGGTTGGAATGAGCCAACGCTTGCTGTGCAAGTGTTTTTAATTCTTCTTTTGTATTAGCGAAACCCGATCCAAGTCCACCAAGTGAAAATGCTGCTCGGGCCATTACAGGATAGCCCAAAATTTCCGCAGCTTCGAGTGCTTCGTTGATTGAATATACAGCAGCACTTGGCGCCACTTTTTCCTCAATCGCATTAATTCTGTCGGCAAAAATTTTTCTATCTTCTGTTTCGATAATTGATTTGATTGGCGTTCCCAATATTTTTACACCATAATTCGAAAATACACCTGTTCTATCCAACTCCACGCCACAATTTAGGGCAGTTTGACCACCAAATGTCAACAATACTCCGTCTGGTCGCTCGGATCTAATAACCTGCTCCACATATTCGGGAATAATTGGCAAAAAATAAACTTTATCCGCCATCCCTTTGGACGTTTGTACTGTCGCAATGTTTGGATTAATTAATACCGTTTGTATTGATTCTTCACGTAGAGCTTTAATGGCTTGTGAACCTGAATAATCAAATTCACCAGCTTGACCAATACTCAGTCCACCTGAACCTAAAATCAAAACTTTTTTCGGTCGGAAAATAGCTTCGATGTTTGTTGGTTTGTATGCAAGTAAATTAGTTATTTTTTCGTTCAATGGAAAAGTTCCAGGATTATTTTTCATTGAATGTTGAGACGCTTCAATGAATACATCAAATAAACATTCAAGATCGTTTGGACCTGCGGTATGTTCAGGATGAAATTGCACCGAAAAATATGGTAAACTCGTGTGAATTATTCCCTCATTTGTATTGTCATTAGCATTTATAAAAAGTGGTTTCCAAACGTTTGACGATTCTGGTACATCAATGACAAATCCATGATTTTGTGATGTCATATAGCAGCGTCCAGTTTCGAGATGTATTGCCGGTTGATTGTGGCCACGATTGCCATAAACCATCTTAGAACTTGTACAACCAGCGGCCAATGACAATAATTGATGTCCCATACATATTCCAAAGATCGGCTTTTGTTTATTTGATTGTAAAAGAATTCGACGAATATTATCAATTGTCACTTGACACATTTTTGGATCACCAGGTCCATTACTTAAGAATAATCCATCATAATCAATTTTTGTCAAATCAAAATCCCATGGTACAATATCAACACGGGCCCCACGATTTAAAAAACAACGAATTTGATTTAATTTTAATCCAAGATCGACAACACATATTTTTGGATTGCCTTGAGGATTGTAAGTTTTCAATGATTTGATTGATACTTCAGCGACGAGATTTCGATTATTGGGATCTAGGAGCAATGGTGACAATGGAAATGTAATAGTTGGTGGTGGTTGCTCGTAAATTATTCTACCAAGAATACTTCCCTTCTCGCGTATAATTTTTGTAAGTGCTCGCGTATCAATTTCATATATCCCCGGTATATTTTCTTCCTTCATCCATTCGGATAGTGTCTTTTTTTGTCGCCAATGACTTGGCTGCTCACACAATTCACCAATAATAAGACCGGCAGCCCATATTTTATGTGATTCATACCAACTAAAATGAGTAAATAAATCATAAAAATGAACAAAAAAAATTATACGAATGAGAAATAAAAGCGAATCACTACGATTTTTTACTTTTGATTGACTTACTGTGGTATTCCATTATCATCTGTTTCATTATCAGGTACTCCATAATTACCAATTAATGGATAAGTTAATACCAATATTTGTGCGTGATATGATGGGTCTGTCAGCGATTCTGGATAGCCGACCATACCCGTTTGAAATACTACAAAATAAATCATTTAATCAAGATAAATATATACAAGTGATTATCCATTACATAAATACATAGCAATACTGATAAACCAAATCAAATGGTATTATCTTTAACAGTGTTCGACACTTTTTACGACGCATTTTCATGGTCACACCATCGCAGCCACGTGAGTTATATTAACAAACGTGAGCAACAGATTACCTGAAAATCATTCTCTTTTCGAAAATATTTCATTGTCGCATTGATTATAAAGACAATTTATCATTGACACTGGAAATTTATTCAAATACAAATGACAATATATATATATATGATGAGTAATTTGAAATCTAATTGGATACTGCTGAGAAATAAATAGTACAACTGAACCAGAAGAAAGATGGTGCGGTTGAAGCCACGTGTGCCATACACTCGTTAATTATTTATTTCATTTTAATTTCAACTTATACTTACCAACCTCGCCATCGATGGGCCTGCAAGAACCAAAACTCCTGCCAGGAAATATAGTGCCGTCTTCGAGCAATAAAAACGCGTCAAGTTTACTTTGACTAAACATGATTTGTGATCCAAACTGTTTTACCACGTGCTTTTACCGCGGCAACTGTTCACACACTGGTATGAAATTTTACTCGTATTCGTTTTTGGAGTGCCGCGATTCGTTAAATACTTGAGCAATGGTGAACATGTGTTTGTGTGCAAAAATTTATAATGGGAGGTTATAGAGCGCCATCTGCTATTTGAATAGTTCCAGGTGGTCAAGTGACTGAGGATGTCTCGTGGCTCCTGCAGCTCATCATTTTTTTTTCTGTTTATTAATTGTTTACTGAACAGAATGAATAGTGATATTGTTTATTGCTTAATGTTGTTAGTGTGATTCTACATATAGTGAATGAAGTTGGTGTAACAGTGTTATTACTTGGTTATGTGAAATAGTGTCGAAATGGCGGCTTCTTCTCCAATATGCAGTATAAATTGCTGGTGAGTATTCCATGGGTTTGGAATGTCTTTTCTCTCGGATAAAAATATAAAAAAATATGTTCTTGAATTTAGTGAGAGAGAGAAAGAATTAAGTGTAAATTGTTTGATAATCTATTGTAACATTGTAGCATATCAGTAATTTTTCACTAACATGGGCAATTTTTATCGCGCCCATTTTCAAATAGCAGGTCGCATTCAAAACTGTCATGGCTGTACTTCTAGTTCTAGCGCCATCTCTTTTGCATTTCAAACACAATTATACGCTTTTCTTTTTTTCAAATTACAATCTCACACGTATCATATATAAATTTATTATATGAACGTAACATCGTGAATGAATAAAATTTCAATATGTCTTTTATAATAAATATGACTAATTTACGCAGCAAGTCTTTGATGAACCCATTCCTGGCCATCTTTGCTTCTGTGAAACTCTATTCGATCGGCAATGCATTTATTTTTAGCTGCATAAAATTCCATCCATATTGGTATAAGTCTGCATCCAATGCTAAAGTTAAAATGACAAATGATTGTAAATATTGCAACAGTTTAGATCTATAGAATAATAGAACTCACTAGTGATCGGGCATTTTTAAAAACGAATTATCAATTTTTGCACGTTCTACTAATTCATCATGACGTTTTTTTAATTGATGCCAATCGACAACTGTATCTTGAGGACATAAATGCGAGCGAATCTTTGCATAGAGAGGTTCTGCATTGTAAACTGTTTCAACTTGGTCGCGTGGCAATATTTCTATCGTCCCTTCTATTCTCACCTTGATGAACATTTATGCACACACATACACACATGAATGATATTTATATTCATTTTATGACGTGATAAAATGTTTTTTCCACTCACTTGTTTCATAATATTTTCCATTTTATCATTGCTATATATCCAATAAATACTCATGGATGCATGATTATTTTCAGCCTGAAAAGTAATTCATGAAAATATGTTATTATAAATTACCCTCAACAAAACATTTATTTGTTGTTAAGTGACATACGATCTCTTGTGATTTTCGTCCTCGACTGTCTGTAAAAAATACAAAACCATTCTTATCGTAATGTCGAAGAAAAACGTGTCGCGAACGAGGTGTACAATTTCTGAGAAAAGGAAGAAAAAAAAACAATTACATAAATAATAATATTGTTTACAACTGTAAAATGTTGATCGTTATAACGAAACGAACAACGAAAATATTACCTTGATACTGTTCCAAGACATATTATGCAGTTGAATGCTTCCGAGAATTTTTTCACTTCACTGTGCCATTCCGTATAGAGATCGATTGGATCATTAGATTTTAAATCGATATAGGACAAGTCGGAAAATTCCAATGAATCCGTTGACTTGAAAAAATAAAAATAATTAATACCGCCAATTAATTTTTCGTTCAACTCAATGATTTTTCAATTTTGATACATTATAGTGATCATTTAAAAGTGAATTTATCAATCGATTAACTCACCATTGTGATATAATAGATTGTGAAGTGATTTACTGCAATAACCTGATGATAAATTTGTCAAATGTAATAAAATAATAGGGGGGCTTAACTGCACTTGCGTATAATACGTCCACTACACCCAAGTGTTAAGACTACACTGACTCAATGATATTGACCGTAATTCGCATGACGCCCGCGCAATACGGCACTATCCATAATATTTAATGTTCAAATGATCAACATAAAGAACGCATTATTTTGAATATCATATTTAATTGATGATGAATATTCTTTATTATCATCTGAATAATACAATCATTATATTTCTAGTGATGAAAAAAAAATATCATTAAATTGGCAGTCACATAGAATATTTATAATTAATCGCGATAACATCGTTGTCCACATGAATTTGGACCTATCTAATAAATAAAATATCTGGCATCGTCACAATCATACAACATTATTTACACAGTAGTAAGTTAAAAAAAAATAGAAACAAAAAAATTTATGACGAAATCACCCACTTTTACATTCAATTAATTATCCGTAAATTTGTTATTTATTACAAGTAATTTAAAATCAATAACGGGAAAACTTTCATATCACGGTTTATAATAATTGGTGAACTATAAAAAGATTATTGTTTACACAATTGTTGATTTAATCCAGGCAATATTCGATGAAACTTTATCGTAAAGTCTTGGTCTTTCTACGCCAGCTTTTGAACACGCAATTCGCCATGTACTCACTCCTGTTAATGCCCACCGTTTGCTATCAGCCAACTGACAGAGCATTGGACTACCTGCCAATTCTTCTTCCTGTAAAAAAAAACAAATAAAGACAATAAATTCATTAAATTCACATTATTCTCATTGAATTGATTGGTCAAATTTCATCACTCACATTGCAATCATCAGTCGAGTACGCTGCATCTGTGCAGATACCATTCACTGATGCAATACTTATGTTTTCACATTTTTCCATTGCACTATATCGTAATGGAACTCGTTGCAATAAGTCACCTGAATAACGAACAGATAAAATGAATTTATCTTTGATAACGCGTAAATAAGATAAACATTTTCAATAATTTATCGGTTGCAACATACGATTTCGTGCCCATCCAAGAGTATTACACTGAGATGTGTTCATCCCTACGGGCTCATGGCTTGATGGTAAACAAACTGGCCGAACAAAATCCGAAAAAAAAATAACTGGACGATCTAACTTTAAAAGGACCATTGTACTGCCTTCAACTGGTGATTTAATCATTCCAACTATTCGTCGTTCTTGTTGCCATGGTGATGTGCTCGATAGTCTTACAGTTCCCAATCGCGCTGACCATTCGGCTTTGGGTTGACCTTGGAAACACGAGGCGGTTGCAAGTAGCCAATTGGCCGCGACTAAAGTCGCATCGCAAACGTGAGTGTCTTCTTTGAAAAGTGCTACGTGCCATGGCCAATCGCCAGGTTCTGCCATTTTACTCAGGATTTTATTAGTATTCTTTGCTTTTAGTGGTTGAACTCCGCACTCTGATGATGCAATATATCAAATTATGATGAGAAAAAAATTTTATTATTGATAGATATAAAAGAAAAATAAATTGAAATGTATAAAAGGGGAAAAATGTTTACCTAGCTCTGCGCAACGAACGTACATGACCTGTTTACTGGGACATGGCGCTCGTACAAATGATATCTCCGACGCCAATGGATCTTCCATGTGTACATATTGAACATTGTCTTCATCGTCAGTTCTTACTTCCACTGAACTCATACCGCTGTAAGTCAATAACGTGCATAATGACGCAGCGGCCGTTTGAAGTACGGTATCCATTTCCGTTTGTGGTAGAGTTGCATTCAAATTTTCTATACACAATTTTCCTACCAAACCTTTCTCATTGAATACCACATAACCCTCACGTGTATACTTTATTGAGAGTGGTGTGTCAATTGGGTCGCTTTTCACAGAATTCACACTCTTTGCCAGTGAAACTGGAAAAATAATTGAAAATAAATATTTAAGATTGACAAATTATTATTTTTATATTAGTCTTTGTTTTGTTTTTTGAATAACTTACGACAATCTTTCTCGTCATTCCCATTAGGACAATCAATTTTACCATCACATCTGTTGGTATTACTAATGCAAACTCGTCCAATACCACAATGCATATCTCCTTCTTGACAATAAGCGCAATTTTTCTCATCAGACAAATCTGGACAATCAATTATTCCATCACAAATGCGGGGTGACAGTGCTCTACTCTGTAAATCACGAATACAACCAGGTTTTGGCCGACAACTGCCTTCATCGGCATATTCTGGAAAATTTGAGCAATCTAGTGCACTACGAATGCGCTCTGGAATTCGATTGCCACATCCCGACCAAAATTCACGACAAAAACTACGACATGGAAGTTGCAGTGACGGTTCAGGTTCGCCCGGTATACAAGATGGTTGCAAAACTTGGCAAATAAAGTCATAGGACAATCTATAACATTCTGAATCGACAAGTTCTCTGAAAAATAAACGAAAAATTATTATCCACAGATGCACATTTGTATGAAAACATTTTTAGCTATTTGATTTCGTTTTATTGGATTTTACCTAAAAGCAATGACGTCGTCTTCGAGTTCAGCTAGAGATCGATGTCCAAAAATATTTGGATAAGACGTGACATTATAGGATAGATGTTTACAATATGTCAAACCAAGTTCAGTGCATGTTCTTGGTGGCGGAGCAGTTGTAGTTGGTGGTGTGGTTGAAACAGTAGTTGACAAGGCTATTTGAGCATTTAAAGCATCCAAACTTTCTTGTACTTCGAGACTCTTTGGATCAATCGCTAAATTCGCCAAATATTTCGATGTCTCCGGCTTTATTTCTTTCATGAGAACATCAATGACATCAGCAACAGTAAATGTTTGATAACGTGGATCAAAACGAATCTCAATGTGTACCACTAGGTCGACATTCTCCATTCTGAATTTAAAAATACAAAGGAAAATAACTTATTTTTGCATAAAATTATAAATCTATCTCCATACAATGAACCACAGCATTCATAATAATGAATATATTCCCATTAATTTCTTCATTCAAGAGTATTATTATTATTTGAAAATACAAATATGTTTTTGAAGTAGACCACTGGGTCGTAACACTTACCCATCTAGCGCAAGAACTTCAGCGCCGATAAATGAAACACGTAGATTGCTACGACGAAAAGCGAGATTTATGCGATCACGATATTCACGTGATCGTATTCTAAATCCTTCAGTTGATGGATCGGCTAAGTCTGTATTGAATGAATCACCATTTGTAACGCGAAATGTGGCAAGAAAAACTTGATCTCCTGGTGGATCAGATATTAAAAATGTATCTGAAAAACATATATTAATATATGAATATACAATTAATAATAATTAGTATTGTATACGAAAAAAATATTATTGCTAATGTCATTGAAATGAATGATTTCTTCAATAGATGTATTGCAAGGCCGCAAGTTTCCCCACTTTAAAGGTCGATCGTTGGCCAAATGGTCACGGTAAATCGTGGGTCGACGCCAGCCGAGATCGCACACGAGTTTCTCGGTATAACTCGGTCGAACCGTTAACTCGATGATATCATTCAGGTTCCCTCTTAGTAAGGATCATTGCGCTCCATTCGCAGAAAAAAGAAAAGAAAAACAACTAACAATAAATAATACATTATCACCAAATGATAAACTATAATTTTTTTTGTACGTAAAAATTTTCAAATTAAATATCTCTACATCTTGAGATAAATTAACCGGAATGAATTAATAAATATGATTAAAGCTAAAGTGAATTTGAATTTATATCTGTATGGTGATAATATTGAGTGATTAGTATGGATATACATGGTTGGATGAACCGGTAACCGATCGAAGGCGCGCACAACTCAAGTCGGTAACTCGGTCACACCGTTATAGCTCTATACGCGCGTTGGAAGACCTCAATGGGCTTTGGCCGCATCAACATCTCGGTGTAGATTTTATATTTTTATCTGTCTCACAAATGTTACCGGCCACTCACGTGTTGAGGAAGTATTATAACAATAAAAATAATGTAATTATAAAATTAACTCACAACCAAGGTAAATGGAAACACTGGACAATAATAGAAATAAAAGAAAGGCTGCTAATACACAGCAACCACATCGATATTGGCCACCGAGTTTTCTTGTAAAACGTATGTCACTGTCTGATGATAATATTGAGGATGGTGTACCAGCACGACTGAATCTCCTCGTGCTCACTGTACTAACGGAAGTCTGTGAAAATGAGAGAAAACAAAATAGATAGACAAAATTTTTCATCGAATTTCATTATTACACTTCAACTGTACACCTATATTAACATGTATTAAAATTTTCCCTCTCGTTTCGCATCACAGCTGATTCGCGCGCGCTGCGATGAGAGCGAGGAGGCTTTACCATATACAGCTCTTGGCAATATACTACACCGCGTGACTCGATGCATTGCGAAAATATATATAAGGAAGATTGAAGGAAATTATTATTAGACCCGTGAAAGGCTGGGCGCGTGGGCGTTATCCTCCCATCATCACTACAATCTATAATGAAATATTTAATTTTCATCTATTAGATTTACATCATTTTTTATTCACCATAAATTTCTCTTTTTTGCTATACATAAAGTTAGCTCGAGTGTAAATTATTCAATAGACATTTACACGTAATAATATTTGATTTAATGGGTCGATGTTCAGGTGCTTAAAAGTCTGTATAATGATAATTTGTATCTATACCTATATATATATATAATTGACGGTGTTTAAGCACCCATGCTATTTGTTTGAATGTATTTGTCCGCGCACATGAACCGTGAGAGAAAAAGGATATAATAGCTATATATGTGTATAATATAATGCACACATCCAAAGACCCACGCCCTCACTCGTTCAAATGTTACATGCGGCTCACGCTCCAAGTATTGTGTGTGCTCGCGCGCGCGCGCGTGGAAGGATTGCACTTTTAATACGGCATTCCATTAATAGCAAATGCTCTTCGTCATAGCACATAAAAAAAAAAGTGCACTCCTCAAAAGGTTATAATATTAAAATCATTTGATTATAAATGGTCAAAGCATAGTTATTTTGGCTTTATATGTATAGTTGGTGGACTGCTATCTATGCAGATACATATGTAGACGTATATGTTTATTTGTAATGAATTCAAAAGTTGGAGTGTTACGTAAATTAGATTGAGAGAGACCAAACGGTATCGGTGGAGCGAGCAACAAAGGACTCCAGGGCATTGTGGATTACGAAAGTTGAGGTTTAACTGCTGCTGGAGCACGAATATTCTCCGCTCTCTCTCTCTTTCTCCTACTATTTCTTTGACTATACTCTAAATTGCTTTATTTCTCTATTGTCTCTTTTCAAAGATCAGTTCACCGACCTCACATCCAAATCAGACTTATTATTCCTTTATTTCAAATAATAAATGTATATAATAAAGTAATCTGAGAATTTCACAATTTTCCATCAGCATTTTATAAATAATATATTCATTAAAACAATTATCTTTCTTATTTCGCGTGCCCATATATAAATGTATTGTAATGCACGAGATAAATAAATACTCCAAAACTATATCAAGATAGTGAAAAAAAGAAAAAAAAGTAGAAAAAAAAATACAAAACAATACAAAGTCATATTTCCGGACAATTTAACAATCTCCCTGTTTTAATCTCTGAGGAAGTGTACGATTAGAAAGTAGAATTCAATGTCAGTGAATAAGGAAAAAAAACGATGAATAAATGAGATTAACATGTACATTTTTGCAGATGATATAAACGTACTTGATGTGTTACTTTAAATGCACAATCAACTTTGAATTACCTTCCATTCATATCTATTACTCATTATAATAATAAAAGATCCAATTAAAACATCAGCTTCTATTTGCTACGAAAAAAGCAATTCAATTCATCAACAAAAATATGTTTATCATCCTCAATGATGATACGACAATTCAATGTATATATAAATGAATTATTTCCGCTTAAGTTTTGATGAAGTGTGCACGTATATTCGATTACATGGAAGATATAAGAAGCCAAACATTGATTTTATTTTGTCATCAGATAAATAAATAGTGATAAGAGTGTTGAATAAAGTCGTTGTCAAAATTTATGAGAGTTGAACGTTCAAGTACGTTAGGGTCTTTTTTTTTTTCTTTGTAAGAGTGTACGTAGGTAACGGTATTATACGAAGCTGGTCAGATGTTGAGAACCTAACCCAACCAATACAAGAAGCCCACACCCAACACGCGCCGAATGCGTCAATTCGTTTAGCCTAGTTCTTCATTCTACGTCGTGAATAAAAAATAAAATAAAACAAAAGTAATGAAAAGAAAGGAGTAATAAAAATCAACGTATGTACTTGTATTTTTTTCTGGTGGGACTACACAGAATTACAAGACCTAATGGAAATGTGGGGGTCAAGCAAGAACAAGGTCGACTAAAACACATCAGTTGGAGAATAGTTTTAAATTCTTTGTTTCCTCTGTGGAATTCACATTCTATATCGTCACTTTTTTTCTTTCTTTGTTTGTTTTGTTTAGTATTTCAAAAGTTTACTCCATGTATTATTGACTCAAATATATATGTATGTACATTCTTTGTTCATTCTGCTGTTGAAGTAGCATTTTTAAATATTCTGGGTCAAGTTGAATCACCAATACAATAAATAAGAAACGAAATTAAATTTTACATACGATTTGTTTTGAATCCTACTTATACCTATATATAAAATTCAGTGGATAGGAAAATTACAAAATTAATTCATTTACTTAATTGTGAAGAGGGAGGATTATGGAAGATCGATTTTTTTTTCTTTTTGGCGAACGAGTATATATAAACTTGGTGACACTCGTGTGTTAGGGCGGAATTCCAAAAATCCGAAACTCGCGCTTTCTTCATGTTCGAATTCTTGAAAGAGGAAAAGAGTGAGAGAAAGAGAAAGAGAATACCCCGTCACTATTTGCGCAATTCATCCGTCGAACCTTTTGCTTAAGTGTATAGAACGTGATGTACGTTGTAAACCACAGACTCGCGTGGATAAAATATTATTGCAAATAGTATAATTTATCTGTTGGTTGAGTAAATTTCTACAGGCCATACAATTTCAATAGAATGGGAAAAAAAATCAATTTATATATATACATATATATATATATATTTTCTTCTTCCCTCTAAATAACATCGGAGTAACATGGCAACATTTTCTAATTAGATCTGCATGAGTATGTATGAAGATTGATGATGGGAATAAATAATGTGTATAGACATTTACGAGTTGCGCGCCATGAATGGTATATGGAAGCTCCACTTTCACCACAGAATACGAATACATCGAAGACTGTTATAAAAGGGTGCATTTATCTCCATGACTTTCGAGATGATTGGACGAGAGTCGAGCAGTCTGCGGTCATTTGGAAAACTGAAAATTTCATGGTTCGACGCGCAACAATTGTCTATTCACTGCGCACTTATGAAAATAAATATAGTTATACTTATATAATTTTTTCCATTCAACTTAATGGACACAGTAAAATATATAAATATATAAATAAATATTTTTACCTTTGAATCCCATGAACTCTTTCGTTTATGTTCCATGGCAACTGTCATCTTTGGATTTATACCTTTGACACGGTCCAACCACTTTGCGTATACTAAATACAACCGTTGATCCCGTACACGCAACTCAACATTTTACTCAAAAATAAAAGAGTTTCACAACTTTATTCAATTTTTCTTTCCTCTTTATTTTTTGAAATTCTTTACAATCACTTTTTCACTCATTAGACACTCAACTAAACATACACGCATTCACTTTGAAATATAATAAACATGTTGTGGTAGCCGAAGTGAGGATAGAAATGAAATTAAATTGAATTATTATATCAACAACACCTGTAATCGCTCGACCGTTCCTTTGGCAATCAAGATGTGAAGTATAGATAATGCACAGGTGCAGATTGACTTCACACAGCTGTCGCTCCTCCTTGACCTCTTGAATCGCCTGACCAACGTGATCTGCTCAAAGCGCGTAATGATTTATTCAATAGCAAGAGGCTGGCTGCTGGCGAGTATTTGTCAGATTGTTTGTCTGTCTGTCTCTGTGAATTGATGATTCTACGTAAAAGCTCTTGCTTGTTGAACGACCCGCGCTCGGCACCTTCGGCCAGATGAATACTCTGATTGCCGGGCGGCCTCAACGAAACGACAGGCAATTTCTCCCGTGAACATACAAGAGCCCACACCAGGTATAGACGGGGGAATTGTCGTTGCACGAGTAAAGAGACAGGAGCGCGCGATAGTAGTATAGTTGGTGACTGCAGTGCAAATGTAAATGTACTTTCACGTGTTGGTGATTGCTAGTATGTAATAGTAAAAACTCGAAGAATAACAGTGGCACGAGTTGAATCCCAATGGAATCACTTTACTCCACCATTAAAGTGTCTGATAAATACAATTAATTTTTCTTGTTTTCACGAATGTCATTTTCATTCAACTATTGAACTATTATTTAATGAATATATATATATATATATTTTTTTTTAATTAAGAGGACATGAATAAAAGGGGTCGTGAGTATTCATAGATGAAAAGAGAATGAAATTGATGCGTGATGAATTGTATTGAATGTTTATCTCGATTTCAACGAGTGGATAGAGTGTCAACATGTCATATCGGATCTCTCTCTATTGCAAGTGTATATGTATAGTAGTGAAGAGTAAGATATTTGATAGCACTATGGTATATGTCAAGTACACTATATACTATGTTGTGACAAAACTGATAATGTTTCATTTAAATAGAACATTCTTAGCTTGATACTTTCTATAAATATCCATATGTATATATACTATTGCGATTTATCATATCACTCATGTGTATTTCAGTTATTCTGCACTCAGCCCCCACAATCCATTGTACTATTTTTATATTTAATATTGAAATATTTGAGAAAGCCAAACGTTCACGACAAGGAACGGCATCATACTGAACTTTCCTTCGTAAAGTTGTTGTTGTACCTGTGCCAAGTTGAACTCGGCAGCATTTCATTTGGCCAACAGTAGTAGCAGCTGTGTCATAGGACCGGAAATGTTTTTCGTTGTCTCACTCACGAGGTCTAACTCCTTAACGAAACTGCCGCAAGTTTGTCGTGATTTCTCAGACTCGTCTGGAGTTATGTGACTCGTGGAAACGAAAATAAAAAAAAACCGTTATTGAAACATGGAAGGGAGAGCGAGAGAAAGAAAGACTCGTGCCATATAATGACCTTAGAATGTTAATTTGTAACTGGTATCAAACACGGTAGTTCCATAAATGCCGCTAATAAATTCTAATGTGACCTTTTGTTTCATTTACTTCAATTAGTATTGGTTTGATCAGGAAATCAAAGTGGATATTTGAATTAGGGGTGAAAGGGATTATATAAAATATTGAAACGATTATGTGTACGAATTACATGTTCTTTTCATTAAATCCAATACATTGATGGCGCCGGAATAAATCCAGCGGTGCATCGTCTACATTTACTGATAAATTAAATGAATATTTTTTTTTGTTTCTTACTACCCTGTAAAATGCATAATGCTAAAATCCATTGATATTTATTATTATCTATAAGTGATTGTAATTTTTATAATAGAGCTGCAGTAACATTTCAAGGGGACAATTGTATAAATTAGTTTCATTTTTCATTTGATCTTCCTTCATCTCTGAATAAACTATTGTTAATTGTTAATGGTTTTTTGTTCCAAGAAATTTTCCCGTAAATATACGGATGAATTTAACATTATTTAAGTCTTATATTATGCAATGATTATATAAAAAAGACAAGAAAAGAACGAGACAGACGAAAAAAAAAAAAAAAAAAATGACAATTGAATTTCACTTATATTCAATTGTCATGCAAAAAAAATATTTTTTTTTGTTTCATTTTTCAGTCATGATTCTCAACTGTAACGTAAACATATACTTAAAAAAAATTCATATATATCAAAGAAGTTCATATATGTTCAACCATAATGGATAGTCACCATAAAAAAAATAATTATGATTAAGTAAAGAAAAAAAAACTGGGATGGAAACAATAAAATAAAATTCGATGCCCAATTACGTGGCTTAATATTGGCCTTTAGTAAAACGTGCAAATTGTGTTAGCATTAATAACAATAAATTGGCGGTTAGTTTGTACACAAGTCGTCGAGTAATCGCTTATAAATCCATTTGACAGAGCGAAATGTCGAGGAATTGTATCCAACTATTTTTATCTTCATTTCTTTTTCTTCCCCGATTACGTGTCGTATAAACCCAGTCTCTCAAGTAAGTTTGACGTTAAATTGATACGTCAGTTTTTGAATACACCGATTGCATTATTATAGATACGACATGAATTATTAATTGAAAAGAAAAATTTGTGAACAAAAATATGTTATTAATTCCAAGTTGATTTAATAGCGAATGTATGATCCACAAGAGATTTTAATTAACGTGAGTAATACGTTATTCCATTTATTTCCATTTTTCCTTCATCTTTAATGGCCATTATATATTTTATTCATCAACTGTACGTCAAATTTATTCGATAAACCCCTTTAGGGGGATACGACACAATAAATTTATTTAATACTTGACCCGGCTATGAATTAATTCAAGGAGTGCGCGGGGTTTTGTTCTTACATTTTCCTTCCTTTTTTTTTTCTTTCATTTTTTAGAGATCGGTATCGTACCAAGCAGCAACTTGATTGTTGTCTTGTGGCGGTGCTGGGAGTTCGTCAAGATGATCAAAGCTCAAATCTCCCTCGTGCGCCACATCCATTGCATCCATTGCGCCGTATGTTGATCCACCGCCTATTTCCAATCCTTGCATTGAGTCTATTGGAATCTGGTCATAACTTGCTGTGAATTAACATGAAAAACAAAAATAATTAATCCCATCATTATCATTAATTTAACCGAATCAAATAAAACTAAAAAATAACAAAAATACTTAATGTTTATAATGGTCAATAATTTTTTTTATATTTTATGTTAGCCCGTTATTCAAATTTATTGCAACTGATTCGCGTCATAATGAAAAATAAAAGGATGAGCAAAGGATTCACTTCATTCACTCGGATAAAAAATAAAAAAGACGTAATAACGAAAAAATCTTTTTTAGTTGCAGCACCGCTTGCAATCTCGACAATTTTAGTGGAAGATAAGCCAAAGAGAAATAGGCCGTTTAGAGAAAGAGAGTAAGAACATGAAAAGACAAGGGGGGAGAAAGAGAGACGGTGACGTCCACGACCACGACGACGCATTATTGATTTTTAAGCCTCAATAAACATCTGAAGGGGGAAGATGAAAGGCAGTACAAAATATAAGCTCGCATTGGGGTTTGTTGATTGCTCATACTTCTGAATGTGCTGAGACAGAATATTCCGTTGGTCGCCTTTTATCCACAGTATTTGCGGCCATTTCAACGTTATCAAATTTTACTAGACCCAAAATAAATGAAAAAAAATGTGTACTTAATAATATTATCTCAAATCTATATTGTCATATTAAATTTCTAAATTATAAAACACATAGCACATGCAATGCAAATAAAGGATTGAATTAATCAGCAACAACATTGATAAAGCGTACGGTGATACAATATTTTGTGTTAAACAATAAATAAAACTCGATACCAAGCAATGAAAACATATTATATACTATATTAAGTTTCACCTATGGATTACTTGCGATTTATTTCGATGATAGCCATTAATAAAAAATTAAGTCCGTGGGTTATGCTGCTGTCAAAATAATATGATGTTAAATTTATCGGCATAATATGATGTCGAATTAGCAATTGTTAGAGTTAAATGAAATTATTTTTTAAATTTATTTTACATTCAGATAGAGTTCAGATAAAATTATTGCATTGAAATTTGTATATCCAAGAGAGAGGATTTAATCTCTAATATGTTGTGGACATAGTTGTGAAATGAAATATGATAAAAAAAAAAAACTTACCTTGTGGTTGATAGGCACGACCTCCATGGCTGCTGTGAACACTAGGGGGTCCCTGTCCATACATACCATCAAAGCCTTGTTCAGGGCCGAGCATGTCCTGAAGATTAGGTAGCAAGGATCAAAATAAAAATCTAACGTTTTTTTAATGTGGTAAATTACGGAATTGAGTTAAAAGAAGAAATAATTCCGTGCTTGAGAATAATAAATTAAACACAAAACGATATGAAATATGTATGCACAAAAAAAATCGAATAATGGTGACAATTAATTATTTTGTGTATTAAATGCTGCGAAAATCGTGACGATTTGTTTAGAAAACAAAAATTGAAAGGATCAATGTGAGCGTGTGTGTATACGTGTGATGATGCCAAAACCAACAGAAATATATATTCACGTCCTGTGCTGTTTTAAGATTGACAATAGATCAGAAATCTTATGATATTTGGATAAGATTCCCAATTTTTCTTATTTTTTGCCTACCTTACAATTATTGTTGTGTCATGAAAGTTATAATCACACATTTATATTCATTTCAACAATTCAACTTTACAGTCATGGAATTTCAATTGAAAAGCGACGTAAAAAAAGTTCTACACGGGCTAATGATAAGCTTGCGATATCACATCAACATTTCCGTAACATCAACTTTACAGAATAATAGAAGAAATTCTTCTAAACAATTCATTCATCCTACGTTAACTCGTCTAAAACAATTAATTGAAATTTGCAATGTCTTACCTGTAAATCCGGGCCCATTATTCCAAAATCAGGATTATTCCACATATTCGTGTCTTCACGCAACAAAGAATTTGTCAACTCCATTGACAATCGTTTTTTATAATCCTGGGGCTTGTCCTCACTCATACGGAATAAAACAGCAGCAGCATAAGTTGCAACACCCTCATTTCGTGAATGTAATAATTCTGTTAGTGGCGCTGTTGCACCCTCTTGTTCAATCATCTCAGCGCCCTCCTTGTCAGCTGCCAATTCGCAAAGAACTCCAGCAGCGACACGTTGAATGTTCTCGATCTCATTAAATAGCAACTGTTGAGTAGGCAGTGAAAAAAAAAAAAAAAAAAAAAAGGAAGAATGTCATGAATAAAATACATAAATATAATCCATGGGAAGATGCAATTGTATCGAGATTCTCTAACCTGCACAAAGATAGGAATGACGCTTTGTGATCGTATGATAGCTCTATTGTGTGACTCCCTAGCGAGAATGTGAAGTGCACCAACTGTTCCTTCAACTATTTCCTCCATACGAACACCATCAGCATACGCCTGTTGACCTCCCATTCCAGTAACAGAGTTCCGTTGCTATAAATCCGGTCATTCAATTAATTTAATTATTCCATCACCTTAATTTTATTTATTCATGAATACAAAGGAATTCAGAACAACATTTATACTCACTCTCTCTGTGTCTTGGAATGCACGGATGAGAAGTCTAACAAGATGATGAATGGCACCATGATCACGCAATGGCCCATGATTGGCCGGACAAAGTGCCAAATTTCGAATCAATCCAATCACGGCTTTAACCAATGGCCAACGTGATGGTGGATGCAGCAATTTTACTATCACTTGTATTCCATAATTTACACGAACAGAATTTTGTGCCATTTCCGCTTCATGGTGTCGTGATGTCAAGTGACGCAAGGCGCATACAGCGGGCTCAGTTATTTCTTCACGATCGCCGGCATTTACGATTGTGCGAACGAGAGCATCAACACCACCAACTTGGCATACAGTCACCTGTGCCGAGCAACAGCACAAATATATTTTATTTATTCATGAATTATAGATTTTCAATGCAAACATTTCACATTTTTTCTTTTTTTTTTGTCAACACTATACCTTATTGCGTTGATTGTTACATGTAAGATTTGATAGAATACCAGCTGCACATGTAACGACATTCACATCGCTTGATGCAAGTACTTGCACAAGTCCCTGCAGTAGTCCTTCAAGCCCATCAACTTTTGTCCCGGCATCCGACAGATTGCGCAATGTCCATAGACAATTTTGAACGAGTCTCTGACTCGGATTACCCAAGTGCATTGCAAGTGCTTGCATCCCACCAGCCTCAACTATTGCTGGTTTATTACTGGCGCATACCGATAAAACTGAAGGATAAACAGATAAAAATGAAAATGAATGGCATTCGCCGACATTCAATATATTCAATAACAGAATTAAAATAATAATAATTGCAGTCATGAAATACCTTTCAAGACACGCGATGTGGTCCACAATAGCTTCTCATAATCGTACGAGCGCATAATACGAACGAGTTCAATTGGTCCTTGTGATGCGAGAATAATTAATTTACTCTCTTGATTGCCATAAGCAAGAATTTGCAAACAATCAGTGACAATTGCCAAAAATTTCACATTATTACGTTGGAGCAATGCAACCATTTTTTGCAATCCACCAGCGAGACGTACAGCCATTTTTGAACCATCCTGATGCAACAATAAATTGTGCAAAGTCGTGATAGCATAGAACAATACGGATTCTACACCAGAGCTGAGAAGTTTCACCAGAGCGGGGATACCACCGCTCTTAAATATAGCCAATAGACCTTGTCTATGATGTGACAAATTGTGTAGAGTACCAACGGCAGCTTTGGTAGATTCTAAATCATCACTATTTGAAATAGCGCGAACCAAAGCAGCAACCATCTGTGAGCTGTTCATAATAGCATGACGTGCCGCCTCTTTTTTCGACAGTTGATGCACCATCATTGCAGCTTGAGAAACAACAACTTGATCTTCATCATTGAGTAATTTAATCAATTCAGGGATTGCACGTGTAGCAAGATCTGCATCATCTTGATAATTTATCAAATTGACAACGGCATGTTTTAGCATTTGACTGGGTTCAGCCAAACGTTGAACAGCGGTCGGTTGAGCCGGATCAAATTGTGTTGATGGAATTTCAATGCCCTCCTCCAAAGTTTCGGGAAACATTGCGGCACGTACACGTTGAGAGCGTGTATGACTCAACTGCTGATTCATTTCTGTTAAATAATCATTGATTCAAATGATTAGATAGTGATATCATAATATACGAAATTTCTTCAATAACAAATTAATTATATGTTCAACAACCATCAACTTGATCCTGAGTGAAACCCTGCGCAAAGCCTTGATCCAAGTCAAACATCAGCTGATCGCCTTCCATCTCGTCATCCTCTTTGCCGGATAATGACGGAGCTTGAGTAGCTGCTCCAGAATGAATTCCTGAATCACCCATATAGGAATTTTGTTGCCACATGAGTGTTTGTTCCTTGGCTGAACCCATTGGTAACTCACCTGGTCCCTGGTAATTACCATGGGACACTGTAAATCAAATTTATAAATGGAATAAGAAATGAAAAAATGGATTATTTCGAAAATATTGTGATGGACGTTGACAAAACATACCAGGTCTCATTTGATTGGAACTCATGGCCCCAGAGGATGAGTCTGTCCACACCTAAGCAATAAATCAAAAAATATTGTTGATTTGTTCTGTAAAATATCCCTCGCAAGATCCGTACTTCCTAATCATAAACAACTTTATATTGCGAGCACTGATATTCAGAAGAGGTTAATCACCTCGCGCACTAAACAAAATGTATCGACTGCCCAGCCAGCAAGTTTACACTTCAAAGTATCTTTTATATGAACATATATATATTTTTTTATAATAGTGCGCCTTTATACGAATGTAAATGTACGCGCAGAAACGACGCTGAAGATTTTCCAATATGCGGAAACGTGATGCTGATGAAAGAATACGGGGGTGGAACGCTATAACACACACACACACACACACATATATACATACACTCAAACAGAGTGGAGATCCTTCATTTTTTCAAAGTACTGAGGGAGAAAAGGCGAATGAAGGGTGGACGCTATGCATAACTCACTCACTCTGCCGCTTTCTTTCTCGTTCACTCACTCTCACTTGCACTCAACAAACAACAAAGGAGTGTAGAATGCAATGCATCACCATTTTCTGACAATTCTCAGCGCTAGCGTCGAGGCCTGAGGGGGATAGAGCTAAAGACACAACGACAAAGTGAGAGAGAGAGAGTGTGACAAGGAGAGAAAGGGCATGACGAATAGAGGAATTGAGAGAGAGGAAAATATAAAGAGAATGATTGTGGCAAGTGAGACGAAGATAGACGGAGAGAACACTTTGACACACCCAGCGTAAACAGTGTGCGCAAAATAGTATTTATTGTTTATGCAATGCTATCAAATCATTCGTAAGAATACTCACCGTCTTCACACAGAATAGCGATGTTAGATATGATGTTTCACGCTGTTGGGTATGCTTCGGCGTTCGCGAAATGAGTCACTTGGATAGCGGATACTTGCTCATGCACACACGAATACACGCACGTTGGTATCCGTTGTAGCAGCTTCCTTCGTGCCTCCTCAGTATCTTACGGTGATCACACAACTAAAGATGGCGGGCCAGGGCGACGCACTTGGTTGGTTGCGACCAGCGGATTTGGATCGATGCCAGCGCCACCTGCGTACGCGGAATTTCATGCTGGCTAAAGTGAAAAGGAACTGCGGGTGGAGGCGCACTTGTCGTTCATACAGTGATTCTCATTTTTCACTATCAAAAGTGTAGAATTAGCTGAATGGCGGGCGGTAATGGCAATGGTGCTCATTCAAATTTGGTACATGTGTGTTTGTTTATCATGTGAAATTGTACACAATGTTGTTGCGCGTACTTTGATTAATTTTTCAATGAACATTGGACAATGGGTGTGCGAATACATTTTAATATTGCAAATAATCGCGCTATTATACATCACTTTTCATTCATTTTTCCATTCAGAATTATTTTGTTTTATTTATATACTTATGAATATAAGTCTATATATCATTTTGCAAATATTTATTTTATTTTTATTTTTTTTTCTCAACATCGTTTGAGAGCAATATTCTGTATATATTATTTGAATATTTGTGAATTATTGTACACGAGGGAGAATCATGTAGTTGGGGGTGTGGGTGGGTGGGTGGGTGCGATAATACATTTCCATTCGTAACTGTTAAAATCACCGATAAACCCTGCGAATTTTTCTCATTTTCATCTTTTTTTTTATTATGTTTTTTTTTTTCCTCACCATCATAATTATATGGCTGTTAACGAATGAATTATTGCTAGAGCGTTGAGACATAGTACTATCCCCACTACTACTACTACTGCTACTACTATTACTATTACTACTTTTGCTATACTGCTGTGATTTATAGGTTACTCTCTTATTTGAGGGAGTATAGAGTGTACGCGCGCTTGCGACGCCTTGATAAGTGTCGCCGATAATATGCTAATAATGATTTGTGGTGACAGCAACTTCCGCGTTAATCCAACTAAACGCAGTCGAAAGTCGATTCTCGCACGATGAATTATATTCAACCCGATATCACGACAGAAAATTGCGTTGCATTGCAGCATTGATATAAAAAAAAAAATAGAAAACATTTATTTTCCCATTATTTTAAACAAAAATGTACACACTCACTTTTTTAATTGAATATATAATACACAATTAATTGTGTCTATTGCTTCGAAACGTATGCAAAAATGTAAAATAAAAAGCAAGAAAGAAAAAAAATCAAATGTTCTAAATGCAATACCAATATTAATACAAATATATGGGAGGACTGAAATAAACAAGAAATGAAATAAATAACGTTCTGATCAAATTAATCATCAAATAGTGACAATTCACAGGAATTCGGTGATGGAATTTTTATTCAATGATAACATAATTGAACATTTCATTACCAAAAGAAAAATAACAAATTTAATAATATATAATGAATGGAATGTAAAAAAAAAATGGACTTGCACTGATTGGCTTCTGAGCCCCCCATATATTTCACAGATATAGGTATAACAAAGTAAGAGAGCACGAGAACGTGTAAGGAGAACTATTTGAATATGATACTGTTGCAAATATATTATTTCGAGTGATATAATATAATAAATGCTCGCTCATCTCAGTGTTTTCCCACCTACGCGCGTTTGTGTTGCTGACACAAGCGTTTATGTCTACATAAATTCTCATTTGAACCTCGATAATAAAGTAAGAGACGGACCCGCGCGCGTAGTAAGAGACCGATATAGAGAGAAAGAGAGTGAAAGATGAAGGGGAAGAGGAATATACTTATACAGGCACGGTTACCCGGTTCGGCAAGAGCAGCACAAGTCGATACATAGATCACCCGGACTGAAAGCTGTTGGATCTTTCGCGAGAACCAAAGAGAGAATGAAACAGTGCCATAAGAGTGTACATGCATATATACATATATATACATGTATCTATGTAAAGTTGGACTATGCCAATGAGTATATATATTTTTTTTACACGCACCACCAACTATATCGCGGCGCACATGTCACACTTCTCTTTCCCTCTTCTTCAATATACATTAGTGTATATGTGTGTCGTCGTCGTCGTCGTTACGTGTGGCTTGTATGGTGGAGCGTCACAACGCTCGCAGCGCGCGGCGTGCTTAATTATATGCATTCTCAGAATCTGCGCGGATCTCTCCACCTAATGCCCGTGTATTTTGCAACGCTCGTGTTTGCGCCCAGTCCAGGGATAAGCAGAGAGATGAGACATTTATATAGGGAGAAAAGAGGAAAAGAGAACGCGCGCGACGACCCCTTTTATTTACTGGCCCCCTTCGCATAATGCGGAGGTAGGTATCGAACTTCTTCCTTCTCGTTTTCCTCGCCTTCTCTACTACATTTTTATTTTATTTTTTTCCATTTTATATTTGTATTTGTATTGTTTTTTGTTTCTTCTTTCGTTCGTTTTCAATCGTTTTTGTTCTATCCAACTCCTCTCTCTCTCTTTCTCTCGACGTATGTTAGTATATATATATATATATATATATATATATATATATATATATATATATT